>QMIH01001076.1:32254-42064 GCA_003987875.1 Clarias batrachus | reverse complement strand
ACACACACACACACACACACACACACACACACACACACACACACACACACACACACACTCCTACACACTTTACTTTTACTGAACCACACTCACATGGGTAGTGCACACAGCCATGACGCGTCACTCTATCACTCTATATAAGGCTTTAAAAAGCTTTATAAACACTTACTGAGAGAGAAGTCACCTGTCAAAGAGACTTTTTGTCAATTTTGATCAAATAACACAGACCACTGAAGACACGAGGTCACGTCTATGTCACCTGCCTGTGGGCTGCCGTATGAGTGTTATGAACTCTGTGTTACGACAGGTGACTTTATATCTTAGAGAACTTCTGGAAAGCTCTACGTAAGGACACATTGAGCCTCAAAAATGCTGAGCTGCCAGAGGACCATCCATAACACTTCATTACAGTGGTATAACATGACATAAGTATTTAGTAATATTTACAGCACTTGGTCGACGCCCTTACCCAGAGCGACTTACGTTTTATCTCATTCCACATCTGAGCCGTTGAAGGTTGAGGATTGAGGGCCTCGCTCAAGGGCCCAACAGAGGCAACGTGGTGGTTGTGGGATTTGAACCTGGAACCTTCCAGACAATAGTCCAATTACCTTCACACAATTAGTCTACATGGCACCTAACATTTACAGCAGGCTTTATAACGTGCTTATGTGTGTGTGAACAGTGACTCAGACCCATGAACAGTACTCAGATCACAGTGTACGTAATGACCTGGGTAACATGACAAAAAGAGCGGTTATGACAACTTAGATTAGCAGGAATAAGCCTTTATAAGTGTTTATGCAGCACTATGTAAGTTTATGTAGATTCGTGAAATTCATAAAAGCTTATGTAGATGTGATGTAGACCAGCTCATGCCAGGTGGAATAAGCCTTCATAAAGCTTACTCAGGTTTACACAAGTTGTCATAAAAGGCTTATGTGGGTGTCATGCAGCCATGTGACCTCCATGCTCAAAGAAAGTGTTAGTGTCTACACAAACACGGCTCTTACGGTGGCCAGAGTAGTCACACCTACTGGAATAAGCCTTCATAAATGGTTCTGCAGTGAGCTTTATGTAGCCCTATGAACACCCTCAAAGTGGCTTTTACCATGAATACTGTATAACATTTAGGCATTTGACAGACGCCCTTATCCAGAGCGATTTTTAACTCATTACATCTGAGCAGTTGAGGGTTAAGGGCCTCGCTCAAGGGCCCAACAGGGACAAAATGGTGGTTGTGGGATTTAGGTAGGAGCGATGAGGAGTAATTTGTGCTCATTAGAGCGCCATGCATCTAAATGAGTGTGTGTGTGTGCATAAACTGTATTAATTCCACATAAGTAGTAAAGTACAAGAATTAAAAGCTCCCAGCGGGGTGAATCTATACAGTACAGCATGAGGTACTGTGCAAAAGTTTTAACCCCCCCCCCACACCTTTTGCCAGCAGCGAAAATCTTGGGCTGTGGACCATGTTAAACATGTATTGTTCTCTCATGAGTCCACCTTCACTGTCTTTCCCACATCTGGGAGAGTTACGGTTTGGAGAAGCCCCAAAGAAGCGTACCGCCCAAAGTGAAGGTGGACTCATGAGAGAACAATACATGTTTAACATTTAAATCTGGAGAAATCGAACCCTCGACCCTGTAGGTGTGAGACGTCTGTACTAACCACTATGCCACCGTGTCGCCTTATATTCAGTATTGTGTGATAGAATTTCCTGGAAACTCAAATTAATAATTGGTGATGAATGCATTCAATTCAAACAACAACTACCCTACCCCCACATGTCTACCAATATAGTCCCATCATTTAATCAATCATATTTCAGAAATGTATTCACCATTGGTAAACGTCAACGACTTCCTTCCTCCGTACAGGCTTCCGTACATGTTTCAATCTGAAATGTATTATCGACCCTGGGACCTTCCGAACCATAGTCCAATGCCTTAACCACTGAGCTGTCATAAAGGGCTTATATACTGTCGGTGTCATAAAGGGTTTATATACTGTCGGTGATGTACAGCATCAAGTCCTCTAATGTGGGACTTTATGTACTATTATGACTCTGAATAGCAGAGTAATAACGCCTTCAGTGTGGACAGGCGCTATGAAGCTAAGAGAACAAGTTTGCCGTCAGGTGATTTATAAGCTCTGTTATAATGCAGTAGAGTCAGGTGTGACCCCGTGACGACTGACAACAGAAAAGCAATTAAGATGGAAGGAGAGATACGGAGTGAAAGGTGAAGAAGAGAGAAAGGACACGCTGACGTTCCCTTTGTTCATTTAAAGAAAAACTTATCAGCTTCCTCAATGTCTATAGTTTCTTTCATTACGTTTCTGATTCCTGCGGATCGAATCTGAACAGCAGCTCAAATCACTAACAGCCTCCTTTAGTGCAGGAAGTTTTTGAAATTTCCTTTAGAATCAATCTGTCTGACTGTCTGTCTTTTTGTCTGTTTGACTCTCTGTCTGACTGTCTCTCTGTCTGTCGGGTTGTCTATCTGTCTGTTTGTCGGGTTGTCTATCTGTCTGTCTGTTTGTCTGTCTGTCTGTCTGTCTGTCTGACTGTCTGTCTGTCTGTGTCTCTGTCGGTCTGACTTTCTGTCTGTCTGGTTGTCTATCTGTCTTTCTGTCTGTCTGTCTGACTGTGTCTCTGTCTGTCTATCTGTCAGTCTGTCTGATTGTCTGTTTGTCTGTCTGTCTGTCTGTCTGATTGTCTGTTTGTCTGTCTGTCTGACTGTCTGTCTATCTGTTTGCCTGTCTGTTTGTCTCTCTGTCTGACTGTCTGTCTGTCTGTCTGTCTGTCTGTCGGGTTGTCTATCTGTCTGTCTGTTTGTCTGTCTGACTGTCTGTTTGTCTGTCTGTCTGTCTGACTGTCTGTCTATTTGTCTGACTGTTTGTCTTTCTGTCTGTCTGACTGTCTGTCTGACTGTGTCTCTGTCTATCTGTCTTTCTGTCTGACTGTCTGACTGACTGTGTCTCTGTCTGTCTATCTGTCTGTCTGTCTGATTGTCTGTTTGTCTGTCTGTCTGACTATCTGTCTGTCTGTCTGTCTGGTTGTCTATCTCTCTGTCTGCCTGTCTGTCTGTTTGTCTGTCTGTCTGTCTGTCTGTGAGCTCCCTTTAACCTCCTGAACGTTGGACTCTACTGTTGTGTACATTACATTTTCTCCTGCTTTCACACTTGGCCCGTTTGCTTCGTACATACAGTACCGCGCCCCTTATAGCTAAAATGCTCTGGTAGCTAATGAGGATGGGAATCAGCGGACACCTCCCGATACAATATTATCATGACACCTCGATGGCAAGTCGATTAAAATTGCAATTGTAAAAGTACCACAATTTTATTAATTTCCTGACTTGACATTACATTTTTCTTCGATCCTGTTACAATTTTAAACATTTAAAAAAGTTTAATGAAATGTAATTAAATGTAGTTAAAGTTAAAACTCAAGCGCAGCACCAACTTCAAATACAAGAGTTTAACATTTAACTTTACACTGTTACCGAGCCGCGCGTATCTGTCATACGCCATCATCTTTATTTCTAAACAAACTTCCAACCACACGGGATGAAAATGTGTGAATAGTTCAGAGAGCGCCACCTGTAGGATTATAAAGCAGCAGCAATGTTTTACCGCCTCAAACACCTCCAAAGGCTCAAAACTCAGCTAGTGTGGTGGTGTTGTGCGACTGGTGTGAGTGTGTGCATTGAGTGTGTTGTGAGACTCAGAGACATTCCATATATGGTCATAAAGCCATACCCACTCTGAGACAATGTACATAATGGACTGACTATTCCATGTTTATTCATAAAGGAATGCATTGTGCAGTCAAGCTGAGATAATGATTAGATGATCTAACTGGAGAGCACACGGGCAGGTGGCCACGCCCCGCCACGCCCCGCCACACTGTTGCCTGGTTACAGACTGAACATACACCCTTCTTTTAAAAGAGACACTGTGTTGATTAGGAGGGAATTGTGTCCAAACACACACACACACACACACACACACACTAATTAAACAGTGCTGAAGCCAAGACAAACTTGAATTCCTCCAAGAGGAAAACTACATATTTACTTACACGCGCTTGTGCGACTAACGAAACTATTAAATCTCTACTGCAGAATCTCACGACATCTTGAACATTTAAAACCTCATCAGAATAAATCTCCTGTACAAAATGAAATGTTAGAATCTGTCTTTAAAGACGTGTCTCAGCTCGATAGTTTTGACCTTTGACTGTCCTTGGAAATCAGCTACTTCTACTGAGGACCAGTCCAGAGACCTCGGAGGTGTGTGTGTCTCCGAAACATGGCCTGAGCCGCTGCGTGTCCCGACTCTGAACCCCGGGAGGGAGCGTTCCTCACGTAAACGCCCATGTGACTCAGGGAACACGTCCCCTGACGGCGGTCACCTTTACGGCCAATCAGAGAGCAGCCAAAGTTTGTTCTTTCAAAACGTGAGTGAAGATTCCAGATGCGTTCGAGTGATTTTTATACATTTTCTTTCTCCGTTCATTTTAAATATCACTAAATTGGCAGAATTATCACATGACAAACACACACACACTATTTTAAAGCATCATTACACACACACACTCACACACACACACACACACACACACACAGATCTATAAAGAGAATAACGATGTAATGGTGCTATTTAACCAGCAGCCATTACAGTTCATCTTCTAACCATAAGGAGAGAGAGATAATGTCACGGCGTGTATTTTAAAGACTCACATAAACATTTATTTCAGTTTTGACTCGCGAGGTTAATGTGACGCAGCTGTCTGTCCAATCTGTTAGCCGTGCGCTCTTTACGCGCTGCTCGGTGTGTCATTAATGTCGGCGTGAGCGTCGGAGTCAGAGCCGAGCCTTGTTATTACTCTCATTACCCCGTGTGCCGCGCAGAGCGCTTCCCGTCTGTCTGAGCGTCTCGCCATGAAAAAACCTGAACACGGCTGTCAGTGCGTGTGGATAACACGTGGGTGTCGAACAGTCGAAGAGTGAGAGAGAGAGAGAAAAGAGTGAGAGTGAAAGCATCACGTCCAGGGTTAAGGTTAGGATGGTGAAATGTAATCTTCACACCTCTGCTCGCTTCATGTTCCTCACTCCAGCAGATATGTGCACCAGAAACCACATCACACACAGTGAACCACAACCAATACACACGAGTGATCACCAAAAAAAAAAAAGATGATACAAAATAAAAAAATGCAACACATTCAATTTATTTTCTGAGAACTGCAGTGGAGAAAGCAGCACCTAGTCTGTAACCTTAAACACACAAAAATAACACGTGGGGAACGTGGGGTAGAAGAGCCACCTTAAGCTTTAAATTTCTCACTCTGTAAGAGTTCTACAAGGTTCTGGAGCGTTCCCTCAGCAGGTCCTGTGAGTGAGAGAGCACTGCACTGCACACTGAGCGTCTGAGACAGCAGGAACTTACAATGATGAGCAGGATGAAGTAGATGAAGTTGTAGAACGAGTGAGCGTCCATCACGTAGTACATGATCTCCACCCAGCCTTCTAACGTGATCACCTTCAGACACAAAAACACAGAAACATCCAAACCTCCCATGTGAGTGAGAACAGAGCAGATACATCTCCCTCTCAGATCTTTCTCTACTCCATCACCACAAGTACAGGAACTCTAACATCAACCTAACCAACCATCTATAAACCCATCCATTTACCCATCCATGCATCCATCAAGATGTCCATCCTTCTGTCCATCCACGCACCCATTTATTCAACCCATCCATCCATCCATCCATCCATCCATCCATGCATCTAGTTACCAGTCATCCATCCATCTACCTGTACATCCACTCATCAACCCTCCTTCCACACATCCGTTCATCCATCCATGCTTCCAACTATCTCCATATCCATCCATTCACCCAATCAACATCTACTACAGATTTACCCATCTATACAAATAACTTATACATTCATCCATCTACCTGCACATCCATCTATTCATCCACACATATACCTGTAGATCCACTCATCCTTTCATCCAACTACCTGGACGTCCATCTGTCTATCACTCCACCCATCCCCCACTCATCTACTGCACATCATTCCATCCCTGTATGTTTTTACCTCCCAATATACCTGTCCTTCTGTCCATTTCACAAACATTATCATATCCACGTTACCTGAAAGATGACGATCCAAGCATATCCGATGTTATCAAAATTAATGGCGCCCTTGTGGGGGTTGCTGTTTCCGGTCACACAGCGGGTATAGTACTGGTTCCAGTTGACGCAGAGCCCCATGGAGCTGCCGTTAGGTTCTGATCCGAGGGCCTGGAGAGCGTCCTCTTTATCCAAACAGCACTCCGTCCCTCCTTCCCTCAGTGGAGGAACATCTGAGCATGACATGATCCCGTTATCCTGAGATAATGAGCAGATGAAGGGCCGCCCGTCCTCCTCCTGCGGCTGGTAGTAGGGAGTGGGGAGAGTCACTCCGGAAGGGCTGAAAACGGAGGAGACAAAACATAATTGAAAAAAAAAAACATGATCAATTGTTTAGTTTCTGTTTTTTCTGTGGTTCAGTCATAAATATGTCAATTAACACTTACTAATATATAATTAGATGAATTAATTAATGAATTTAGAGGTCATGTATCTGGATCAAACACAAAGCAAAATCCCAAAGCAATTTATTCCAGACTTATAGAGCACACACACACACACACACACGTCTGGGGATCATATGACAGACAAAACCAACAGATCAGACTATTATGACGCGTAGAGATTTCCCCAGTGGCAACTCTATCCAAACTCGCTCGGCTCTCTTGTTTAAATGTCACTTTTCATATAAAGCTGAGAGAGAGACAGAGACAGAGAGAGAGAGAGAGAGAGACTCTGAGGCAAGCGAGAGTGATAATGATTTACAGATAGATTATGTTGAAAAAAGAAAGTAGACAAAAGAGAAACTATTATATTCTTAAATATTTTATGGTAATTGGGGTCAGGTCCCGGGAGAGGATGAGTTCTCTGGTGAGAAAGTAATTTGACTCTGAATTGACTTATCTGCAGAAAGTGAATCAAACGCAGTGTGTGTGTGTGTGTGTGTGTGTGTGTGTGTGTGTGTGTGTGTGTGTGTGAGTGTGTGTGTGTGTGTGTGTGCTTCAGTGCTGCAGAAACCCAGTGTTCTGGAAATATAGATGAGAACAGAACAAAAAGAGAAAACAGCGGCGGGATGTGAAGCTTAAAATGTTTAAAACTCACAATTTATATCATTTATTGATCTTAGATTTTGCCTTTGCTTTGACTAAAAAGTGTGTGTCGTTACTCACACCTCAAGCAATGTTATTGTTTGTGCCTTCAGAATTGTGTACTCATGAGCAGTGTGAAACCAATCCAAACCAAAAAGCGAACAGATTAAAAGACGAATAACCTGAATTAGTAGGTGTAAAGATTGTTTTACATCGACATGACGTTTATAAAAGTTCCATCTGATTCTTCGGTTTTGTCCCTTAGGGGGACAAATCTTCTTGAAGATTTCAGAGAGTTGCTGTTGTTGAAGCCACTTTATTTCTGGAGCAGAAATTTGGGCTGTGATGTCATACTTCACATCAATCAGGTTCAAGCATTTACAAGGACATTGAAGAAAAAATGGCGTGGTGAGACATCAGCGGTGAGACAACACTCTCACAAACACAGACTCTTGGTCACAAATTTCCTTACAGAAAACTGAGGTTTGAAAATTCAGTGAGGAGAAAAAGTTCGACATCCTGATCCAAATGCACAGTAAAACAACAAGGATCTGAAAAGAGTAATAAAACAATCTCCTGATGCTGTCGCTATGGAAACTATAGGAGAGGAAGATTTTGCATGCGGAAGGCAACAATATGTAAAGAACACAGACATACACACTTCTCTAAAATTCAGATTCTTAAAATTCTCTAATATTCGGCAAAACAATATCTGAGTACACATGAGTAAAAGCTTTCCAAACTCATTAATAAGCAGCAGTGGGTGGGTTTCGAGCACTACAGTCAACATCATCATTAGCAAAGTACTGAACCACTAAGTAAAGTTTATGGCTGTGATGGTCTTAAGTGTGTTTATAGAGATAATGCTGTTGGGTGTAAAGTTTATGGAGATAATGATGGTGGGTGTAAAGTTTAGAGCTGTGATAGTGTTGGGTGTAAAGTTTATGGAAATAATGTTGTTGGATGTAAAGCTTTTGGAGATAATGTTGGGTATAAAGTTTAGAGCTGTGATAGTGTTGAGTGTACAGTTTATGAAGATAATGATGGTGGGTGTAAAGTTTAGAGCTGTGATGGTGTTGAGTGTACAGTTTATGAAGATAATGATGGTGGGTGTAAAGTTTAGAGCTGTGATGGTGTTGAGTGTACAGTTTATGAAGATAATGATGGTGGGTGTAAAGTTTAGAGCTGTGATGGTGTTGAGTGTACAGTTTATGAAGATAGTGTTGGGTGTTAAATTTATAGCTGTGATGGTGTTGGTTGTAACGTTTATGGAAATAATGTTGTTGGATGTAAAGCTTTTGGAGATAATGTTGGGTATAAAGTTTAGAGCTGTGATAGTGTTGAGTGTACAGTTTATGAAGATAATGATGGTGGGTGTAAAGTTTAGAGCTGTGATGGTGTTGAGTGTACAGTTTATGGAAATAATGTTGTTGGATGTAAAGCTTTTGGAGATAATGTTGGGTATAAAGTTTAGAGCTGTGATAGTGTTGAGTGTACAGTTTATGAAGATAATGATGGTGGGTGTAAAGTTTAGAGCTGTGATAGTGTTGAGTGTACAGTTTATGAAGATAATGATGGTGGGTGTAAAGTTTAGAGCTGTGATGGTGTTGAGTGTACAGTTTATGAAGATAGTGTTGGGTGTTAAATTTATAGCTGTGATGGTGTTGGTTGTAACGTTTATGGAAATAAAGTTGTTGGATGTAAAGCTTTTAGAGATAATGCTGTTGGGTGTAAAGTTTATGGAAATAATGTTGTTGGATGTAACAAAAAAAAGCGCTCTATATATCATATAACCCCAATCTTGTATAATCTCCATTGGCTCCCAGTAGCCTACCATATTAAATTCAAAATTCTCCTTCTTGTTTTTAAATCTTTAAATGGCTTGGCTCTCTCTTATCTTTTCAATCTGCTTGTTCCCTACATYCCGACTCGCTCACTTCGTTCTTCTGATTCTGGCCTTCTTGCTGTCCCTCGGTACCGCCTCTTTTCAATGGGGGGGGGGCAGATCATTCAGTGTCATTGCGCCAAAACTTTGTAATTTACTACCACATTCTCTCCGTTCTGTTAAGAGTCTATCAGTATTTAAATCTCTACTCAAAACTCACTTGTTTTCCGAATGTTATGTCTGACTCGTTGGTATGAACTCCTTGGTTCAATCCTCTACATGTCTGTCCTTTATGTCTTGTTTTGTAAACCACCCCCCCCCGCCATCTGTACCTTAATGTCTGTTTTGTACTATGTTTACATTAGTAAAATTGTAAAAGTAAAAGTGTCCTTGGGCTCTGGAAAGGCGCTATATAAATAAAACATTTTATTATTATTATTATTATTATTAATGTTGTTGGATGTAAAGCTTTTGGAAAAAATGTTGTTGAGTGTAAACTTTAGAGCTGTGATAGTGTTGGGTGTAAAGTTTATGAAGATAATGTTGTTGGGTGTAGAGTATAAAGTTGGTGTTGGATGTAAAGTTTTTGCAAATAATGTTGTTCGATGTAAAGTTTTTGCAAATAATGTTGTTCGATGTAAAGTTTTTGCAAATAATGTTGTTCGATGTAAAGTTTTTGCAGATAA
>QMIH01001075.1:183567-205619 GCA_003987875.1 Clarias batrachus | reverse complement strand
TGTGGAAAAAAAATAATAAAAAAAAAAATAATAATAATCCTAACGAAAACAATAGGGCCCTGCGCACTCAGTGCTTGGGCCCTAATAATCCTTAGAAGAACAAGAGGGCCCTGCGCACTCAGTGCTTGGGCCCTAATAATTTGCAGAAGTACGAATACACAGCCTGGCCAAAAAAGGAAAGAAAAAAGAAAGAGTCACCACTTCATAAGGGTCAAATTATCGGCCTGTGTCAAGTAAAAAAACAATTCATCAGATTTGAAGTTAGTGTAACTAGGTTACATCATGTTATTAAAGCCTGGAAAGATGGAGCTTAGTGCTGAACCTTCAACTTCATGGGAGAAATGTGGTCAGAAAAAATGAATAAATGGAGATCACTTAAACAACTGGTGAAGAAAAACCTGACAGTAAGAATCCGAGCTACAGTACAGTATGTTCCACACACACACACACACACACACACACAAACACACTGATACGAGAACTCACAGGATTGGGACTAAACAGCTGTGTGGCCATAAGAAAACCACTGGATCGAGAGACTCATTACAACAACAAAAAAAACACTTCAATTTGTTCAATTTGTTTTTCCACTCATCACATACTCAATTCAGTTTCATTTACTGATTGATTTAAGTGATCCTGGTCTTAACTGGTCAAAACCTTCTTGTAACCTAGAGCATATCTCTATACAGTGTAAAGTGTGAATCTTATGAGCAAATATTCATGTGAGGAAACTGTAAAAGTGAAAGGAAACCTGTGTGAAGTACCTTTCCTTCAGGGCTTTGGAGGATTCCTGCAGCGCTCTCGTCTGCTCCCGTAACTGCTGGTTCTTATTATAAAACTCCTCCAGTCTTTGTGCATCACTAATGGAAAAAGTACATCAGTCAGACTCAGAAAAAACAGCACAGAATAGAATGTGTTATTAGGTAAGGACTTGAGTAAGCGGATTGTCACAAGTAAATTATTTATTATTATTATTATTTATTAAAAATTATTTCCTTCATTTTCTTTTCAACAAAGTGAATTATTACTAGAGTACTAAGACACTAGAGTACTAAGACACTAGAGTACTAAGACACTAGAGTACTAAGACACTAGAGTACTAAGTCGAGTCAAACCAGGACTTTTGATTGCCGAGAATAACAGAACACAGTTACACGTAAAATACAAACTCCCTTTATTTCACTATATAATCCTCTGTTACACTAATGCACTAATCCCAGCGTCTCCACTAGTGTTTTCTACAAGACAGAAAGCTCTCTCATTACGCCGGAGCCATGATCGGGCGGTCCGTCTGCTTCACGTGTGAAAAGCTGGCCTACCACGATCTCCTTTATTTTCCCCCAAACATGTGGAAATGACTTGGAGCGAGGTCAGGACCGTACGAGGGATGCGACAGCGACTATCAGCCGAGCTTCTAGTGGTGCTGGTGGTTGAGGGCGTGTACAGTTCCCGCAGACACACGAGTCTCTTTTTATCTGCTAGTTGGAGAAGTTATCAGCATTTGGCGGACGCTCTTATTCACAAGTGCTTTGAAGTTCCCTTCGCATATCGTCACACTGGGTTACTGATTATAATTACTGTTAAATCAGTCAAACTCTGTTTTAGGTCTTTAATCCTCGGTTTAGGATTGCCAGTAAAGTGACTCGGCTGTACAGACATCTACAGGAAGTACAGAAAACAGTCTAGACGCAAGTCTTCCTCAACCCCGGAGAGATGGCGGGACCAGTCGAGCAAATGCTGGAGGGTCGGATAGGACGTGGGTGTGTGTTTAGCGCTGCAGTTTTTCGTTCTTGTCACCGTGTTTGAAGTGTCATTCGTTCGTAGGACAAGTCATCACAAGTCCCGGTTTGACTTGAACACCGCCAGTACAGTCCACGTTTAGATCTGAACCAACTTGATGGTTAAGGAAAAATGGATTCTTAATCCAAGATTTAGGAAAACTTTACTCACAAACAACGCTCCTTCTTCAGTTTATTCACCTTTAACTGTAGTTCTGAGAAGAAAAACAGGAAGAAGATGAACAGAAAGAACAAGAAGAAGAAAACGAACAAGAAGAAGAAGAAGTGGAGCAAGTTATTATAAACTTCCATCAAATAACTATCAGTTGTCCCCTTATCTAATCATCATTACATGCACATGGCTGATGTTAGTACTGAATATGAGATGAGGTGAGATAAGGTGAGACTAGATTGAGATAAAGATAAAATGAGGATAAGATGAGGTGAGAAACAGGGAGGAATAGTGTGATCAGTCATCCCTTTCTCTGATCATCATTAGTGCACATGGCTGGTGTTAGTACTGAATGTGACAGATGAGATGAGGTGAGATGAGATGAGATGAGATGAGACACAGGATCCCCCCCCCCTGACCCTGCACTGCGTTGCCATGACACTCCCTGAGGCGCTGCAGCAGATCCTGGAACAGCTCGGTGCTCTCGGCGGCTCGCGCGCTGCTTCCCGGAGTGCACACGTCATCACTGCCGCCCTGAGCGCTGCTCATTCTGCGCTCCCGACCCTCGGGACAACAACGTGCCGGGCGTCAGTCAGCTCCACCGGGGCAGCACAACACTCTCTGCTCCTGTGCTGGGAAAGCTAGCAGGCGAATCCTACACCTGAAGAGCGACTGCGCGCGAGACGTTCGACTTCAGCGGTATCTTGCTAGTTTTTGTGTCTGTAACAAACTATCCAACTTCTAATGTAAGTATAAGAACTAACAATCCTTTATCGGAATCGTTAATACTGTTCGCAACTTTACAGCCGCAATCTGATAAACCAAACGAATGTGGCGCCAGGCGTGTGTGCGTCGCGCCCAAACAGCTTCATCATTCATTCTACGTAGTGCACTATATACCGCCTAAATAAACGAGTCGTTGGAGCTACCCTAAGTAGTGTTTTTATATATGGAGCTGTCCTGTTTTTGGGATCCAGCCATCAAGACTCGGGTTTCTGCTTTCCAGCGCAGAGACTTATTAGCGCCATCTATCGGCTGGTTCTAAAAGAGCCGTGAACTCATTTAAAATATTTAATATTAGCTGAAAAGATCATATATGCGCACTTTTATAGTTTAAAATGTCGCTTAAACATTAAAATTATTTATTAGGATTTATACGGAAGTTTTTGATTGGCGTTTATTACGAAACGTCAACTCTGTGCTCCACACCGATAGGTGGCGACGACTCATACACGCGCGAACGGTGAGCACGTGCCAACGCCGACGAAGTAAACATAAGCTCCGGAAGGGAACGTAAACTTCACTCAGCATAGAACAGCTGTTTCTGAAAACCGATCAAGATAAGTAAGTTCCGGTGATTAAACGGAGTTCTGATTTATTTATAATTGCCTGCGATGCGTTTCACATGCGTTTCTGAGCGTCCTTGCGAGCCCAGAGCCGATTTTCCGAACAAATAGCCGCTTTTGAATCGGCTACCCGCAGGTTAGCTGTTTTGCTAAAGCTACAGTATCGTCCAAAAAAAAAAAAAAAAGAAAGAAAAGCCCCCCCACACACAGAGTACAGAACCGTGTCTCAGCGTCGTGTCCTCTCACTGGACTGTCTCGACACCGGGGGGTTTAGTGCGGGTTTGACGGCTTGCTGACAGTCTCAGACTCCCAAATGTCTAAAACTCGTCCAGAGATCCCTGTGTCCAGAATCACATCAAAGGAGAAAACTGATTTGTTTTTCCTCTCTCAATCGAAGTAGATTCCCAAAACGAGAGAGAGAGAGAGGTAATACTGGTTATATATATATATATACAGTATATTATATAACCTATAAATATTGTTAAAGTTGTAAACAGATCCTTATCAAAGATTTGTTCTTGATATTTCTGACTGTACACTTTAATATTATATTGTGTCTTCATTCTTTTAATCAGAATATACTTTCAGAAATGTGACACGTTGCTGTCTGACTATCTGATTTCAGAAAGTACTGGATATTTCCTACTATCTAACTAATTGTATTTCGTATGTCCGTTAAATAGAGAAATGAAGGGAGTTTCTGTCATTCTGTGCGATCAAAAGTCCCGGTTTGACTTGAACGCCCCTCTGTGTAACCCCCATGCTACACTGATGCACTGGGCGTTTCACTAGCGCTTGGACACCATCGAGGTAGAAAGTTTTCTCAGTAGGTCAGAGCCATGATCAGACTGCCTGTCTGGCCTCCCAGGAACTCCTTTAATAGAAACGGCTTGGAGCAAGGTCAGGACTGTATGGTGGACGTGGAAATGACTTGCAGCCGAGTTCTTGTAACCTGTCATCAGTCTGTCAACCAACAGTGTCAGGCCTCTGAGACTAAAACAACCAAAAAACTGTAACTCGAAGAGCAAAAAGAACTCAACTCTGTGGAGAAAACCCCTGCACATTTAGACACTGGGGAAGAAGGAGCGACGAAAGAATCTCTGAATCCTTCACAAACCTTTTCTATTATCGTTTAAGAATCGAGCTTGAAGAATGTTCAGGGGAATTCACATCACATTTGCATTTATATTGATGCGATTTAGCAGACATCCTTATCCATGGCAACTTAGTGATGCTGAGGTTTAAACCTGGGACCTTCAGATCAGTAGTGCAACTTTGCAGCCGCTCTTGTGAACATTGGACAGGGGTCGCTCAGGACGCAGTGAGCTCCGAGCCTCCTCGGGCTCGCTGTTCATGGACATATGGCTTCTTTAAAACATACGGCTTTTAAATGTTAAATTTTTTTTTTTTAATTTAAATGTTTTACTGTTTGAAGTCTTCTGTAAAATCATGAGAAATTTCATCACAAGTCTCGGTTTGATTTGAACGCCCCTCGCACACGTTTATCACTGTTAATGTTAATGCACCCTAGTGGAATATTTAACTTGACAGGCATAAGGTTTGACGCTGGTATATAATTGTACTACTATGTCATAACTTATCAAACCCAATTGTATGAGAGATAAGAAAAAGATATAATGTCAAAATCTTCTCACGATAAAAAGGAATTGCGTCCCTACAAAATCGTTCATTTGTTTGAAGTTAACATTATTCTCGGTGTCTGTGTATCTAACACTGATTCATATGTTTCTGTGTTTCAGTTTTACAGAAGCACTAGAATGCCATGTCAGAAAAGAAAAATGCAATCTCCCGAACTCCAAGACGACAAGAACCAGGTGGACTCGAACCTGCCGGAGCCCGACAAACAGTGCCTGCAGCCCAAAAGGTCGCTAAGGTCAGGGGCGCCACAGAAAGTCTCGGTTAAATCCAAAAGGAAATCTTCAACACAGCTAAGAGACGACGTGGAAAACCCGCCCCGTCGCTCCTCTAGACTGAAAACCCCTTCGAAGAACGTGACCGGCGTAAAGAGGAAAAAAGGCTCGGTTAAATCTGCAGCTTCAAACAAAGAGGGGGACAAATTGTGCCTGACTTCGCCTGTCCTTAAAAAGGGAAGTAGGAAATATACTCCTAAAATGAAGAATAAGGACAAATGTCAGTCTCCGGTCTCGGAAACGGCGTCTACAGGGTCTACTCTTCTGTACCCCGTGTTGATAGAGCACAGCTACGGTCAGCCTCCCGATTCACACAGTGAAGAGACGACACTGCCGGACAAGAACAAGGTTGTAGGAATCACCAGTTTCAGTCTCGATCTGAACGACGATCACACAGAGGTGTATCATCATGCGGTCAACCGACAGAGTCAAAAAGACACTGAGAGAAAAACAACCAAAAAAATGTCACTTGAAGAGCCGAAAGAACTCGACTCTGTGGAGAAAACCCCTGCACGTTTAGACGCTGTGGAAGAAGGAGCGACAAAAGAATCTCCGACTCCTCCACAAACCTTTTCTGATATCGTTCAAGAACCGAGCTTGAGCAAACACGACTTAAATAGCGACACCATTCCAGACATCGATGCATTTGCCGCAGCGAATACGTGTTTTCTACAGGACAGCCTACAGAACCTGGTCGGCTCGGACGAGCCGGGGGACACGCAGGGCTCCGTGACCTCGGAAACGCTGGACGATATCGAGATCGAACACTGTGTAGTTGAGATTGAAACGGTTGAAGAAGTATCGGGTGACCTCAGTGCCTTAGACAATAACGAGCAGCCGTCTCAGGACCCGCAGGAATCGACGGGACTCGAAGAAACCAGCAAAGCCGTGGTGTGCAAGGAGACCACATCGACTCCTTCTCTTCCGCAGGACGGCGCGAAAGATTCCGCACAAGGTTCTCTCGCCCAAACCAGCGAAGAACCACCGAAGAAGCAAGCAATGAACCCTCAAGCCAGGACCAAGGCTCGTCTGGCAGCGATGGCTAAAGAGAGAGCGGCTGCTGCTAAAAGGCCGCCTCCGAAGCAGCTCAACCTCTTGGCTCTGTGCGAGGAAATCGCAGACGACATTGCGTCCGACACGGCAGCAAAAGAAGAGAAAACGGAGGACGGCGATCAATCCGGCGAGATAAAGAACGAGGTCGAGGACGCGACGATTCCCACCGTCTCCAGCGACCTGCCCGTTCCGGAAAGCCTCACCACCGAGGAGACGGTGGAACACGCGGGGAGCGAGGGTACTCCCAAGAAGCGCTTCTTCCTCAGCCAAGTGTCCGTCCCACTCAAAACCCAAGAAAAAAAGAAGCTGTCCCGGTTTCAGAAGCTGAGACAAGTCGAGCTGCAGAGGGACAAACTGACATGGACGCGTGTTAAAAAGCTGAAATCAGAGCAGGCTAGTCAGGACGACGCGAGAGACTCCGCGCAGACTTTATCCATTTCGGTAGCAACCCCTCAAGCCAGTCATCCTCCTCCTCCTCCTCCTCATCCTCCCACACCCCTCCCGCCAGCAAACGTGTTAAAAGCGGGACCGAGTGAGTGCAGGGTGACGCTCCCGGCTGTGGTACCGCCCATGCCAAACGGTATTACTAGTTTGAAGCCGAGGCCTGTGGTGGAGTATAAGCCATATAATCCCAGACCGAAATACTCACCAGATGACTTTGAGCTGGACGAGCCAGCTGAAGAGACCAGCAAGCCAGCTGTTCCCAAACATGAGGTAAAGACACCAGGACCACTGTAGATGTCACGCTGCACTGATTCTGTCATACTGATCAGTTCTATTGATCAAAATGATGAAATATTTGTATTTTATTCATAGGGCAGAACCGAGCAAACCTCTGCTTTGGCTGTAGAGTCTTCTAGAACACTGGGAAAGCACATATGCACCAAGACCCCTACAGGTAAACAATCGTCGGGGGCAACCTGATACGATATCATCACGATACCTGTGTACTGATTTGACTTTTATTGCGATTCCACAGGTATCACGTGTAAAAAAAAATAAAAAAAACATCTGAAATTATCTAATCATAGCAGGTCGCAGTATTAGGCGAGCCTCAGATGAACAACGTTTAACTTTTTTTTGGTCACAGTGCCATTTTTATTTTATTTTATTTTTTTAAAAATTAAGCCAAAAATATGCAGGCATTACAAAATACCCCCTTACTGCTTCCACAGACTTAAAGAAGGTAAGTTGCAGACAGGTGCTGCTAATCATCTGCCCTTGATTGACTGTTCAGTAGTTTTGGCAGTTTTCTGGTCTGGAGCATTCAGGTGTGTAAACGCAACGCCAAGAGGGAAAGACATAAGCAATGGTCTTCGAGAAATAACTGTTGCTGCACATAAATCTGGAAAGTGTAATAAAACCATTTCCAAACAATCTTGAGTTCAACGTTTTATAGTGAGAAGGATTATTCACAAATGACAAGCACTTAAGACAGTTGGCAGTCTTTCCAGGACTGGACGTCCCAGCACACTCACCCCAAGGTCAGACCTTGTTTGTTTAAAAAATAAAAAAAAAAGAGAGAGAGAGCGCTACATCTTAGACCTTATAGATGTCACTGATCATGTTAAACGTTAAAGTCCATGACGGCACAATGAGGACAAGACTGAACAAGTAGATTTTTTTTTTTTTGGAAGGGTTGCCAGAAGAAACCTCTTCTGTGTAAAAAGATCATGGGAGCAGGAAGGAGGATCACAAAACTGCATCTAAACTGACCACACGGCTTCTGGAACAATGTCCTATGGACAGATGAGACTAAGGTGGAGTTGTTTGGTCTTAATGCCCAGTGCCATGTTTGGGGGGTTGTGAGGCGACCTGTCTGACAGCTAAAGCTGGTCAAAATTCCATCATCATTTACACCAAGAAATCTGTAAATCAGAATGGCCTAATCACAATCCAGACCCAAACCCAACTGAAATGCTGTGACGAACAGAGTCGTGTCTAAGCAAATGCCCAAAAACCTCAATGAACTGAAGCAATGCTGTAAAGCAGACTGGAACAAAATGATGTGAGAGACTGATAAAGTCGTACAGGAAACGATTACACTTAGTTATGCTAAAGGGCAATCTACAAAGCGGTACTACAGTCATGGGGTACTTAGTGTTTCCTGCATTACTTTATTTATTTATTGTTATTTTTTTCCTTCATTTTATCTTAAATAATGGCAAGGTGAAAAAAGTCTGAGGTTGTTTTTGTATAATACTGAGACTCGCTATGATCAGATGATTATGTTTTTTGAAGAAGAAAAAACAGAATGAAACGAGGGGATACAAATTTTTAAACATGTCTTTATGTGAATAGTTTAGTGCGTCACCTGTAGGCTTATAGAGGAATGTCACCATGTGACCACTTCAAACGCAAATATATGCAAATTAAAAGTTCTTAATGTATATAGTCAGTTTGGTAAAATGGTGTTGTTCCTCTATAATCCTACAGGTAGCGTTATAAACTATTCATATGGATTTAAAAAACAAATTTACATTTATTTTATTTTGTTTTGTTTTTTCTCCATCCATACATCTCATCATATCTACAGTCGCGGCCAAAAGTTTTGAGAATGACATAAATATTGGAAATTGGAAAAGTTGCTGCTTAAGTTTTTATAATAACAATTTGCATAAACTCCAGAATGTTATGAAGAGTGATCAGATGAATTGCATAGTCCTTCTTTGCCATGAAAATTAACTTAATCTCGAAAAAAAACTTTCCACTGCATTTCATTGCTGTCATTAAAGGACCTGCTGAGATCATTTCAGTAATCGTCTTGTTAACTCAGGTGAGAATGTTGACGAGCACAAGGCTGGAGATCATTATGTCAGGCTGATTGGGTTAGAATGGCAGACTTGACATGTTAAAAGGAGGGTGATGCTTGAAATCATTGTTCTTTCATTGTTAACCATGGTGACCTGCAAAGAAACGCGTGCAGCCATCATTGTGTTGCATAAAAATGGCTTCACAGTTGAGGATATTGTGGCTACTAAGATTGCACCTAAATCAACAATTTATAGGATCATCAAGAACTTCAAGGAAAGAGCTTCAATTCTTGTTAAGAAGCTTCAGGGCGTCCAAGAAAGTCCAGCAAGCACCAGGATCGTCTCCTAAAGAGGATTCAGCTGCGGGATCGGAGTGCCACCAGTGCAGAGCTGCTCAGGAATGGCAGCAGGCAGGTGTGAGAGCATCTGCAGCACAGGGAGGCCAAGACTTTTGGAAGATGGCCTGGTGTCAACAAGGGCAGCAAAGAAGCCACTTCTCTCCAAAAAAAACATCAGGGACAGATTGATCTTCTGCAAAAAGTATGGTGAATGGACTGCTGAGGACTGGGGCAAAGTCATATTCTCGGATGAAGCCTCTTTCCGATTGTTTGGGGCATCTGGAAAAAGGCTTGTCCGGAGAAGAAAAGGTGACGCTACCATCAGTCCTGTGTCATGCCAACAGTAAAGCATCCTGAGACCATTCATGTGTGGGGTTGCTTCTCATCCAAGGGAGTGGGCTCACTCACAAGTTTGTCCAAAAACACAGCCATGAATAAARAATGGTACCAAAACACCCTCCAACAGCAACTTCTTCCAACAATCCAACAACAGTTTGGTGAAGAACAATGCATTTTCCAGCACGATGGAGCACCGTGCCATAAGGCAAAAGTGAGAACTAAGTGGCTCGGGGACCAAAATGTTGAAATTTTGGGTCCATGGCCTGGAAACTCTCCAGATCTTAATCCCATTGAGAACTTGTGGTCAATCCTCAAGAGGCAGGTGGACAAACAAAAACCCACTAATTCTGTCAAACTCCAAGAAGTGATTATGAAAGAATGGGTTGCTATCAGTCAGGATTTGGCCCAGAAGTTGATTGAGAGCAGCCCAGTCGAATTGCAGAGGTCCAGAAAAGTGCAAATACTGACTCTTTGCATAAATGTCATGTAATTGTCGATAAAAACCTTTGAAACGTATGAAGTGCTTGTAATTATATTTCAGTACATCACAGAAACAACTGAAACAAAGATCTAAAAGCAGTTTAGCAGCAAACTTTGTGAAAACTAATATTTGTCATTCTAAAACTTTTGGCCACGACTGTAGATTTAGTGATGAACTTTAGATTGAGTTTACATATTTAGTTTCATTACATGGTCACAAGCTGCTTGGTTCTCCAAAAGTTTGTTTTTGCTTATTTTTACTCTCAATCCGAGCATTATAACTTTTTATGTAAACTGATGTATTCCAGAACTGATGGTCAAAACATTTATTCTGAGGTGTTTTTTTTTCCTATTAATAGTACCAACAAATGTCAAGTCCTCTAATCATCAAGATGTTTCTCATACGACGACAACAGACAGTTCGGAAGTCAAAAACAGGTAATGTACCTTTTCCCGTCTTCGAAGTGTGAGTTTAACATTTTGACATTTAAAACGTCATCTAAGAGCTTTAGTGTCTGTATACAATCACTGTCCACCTTAAAAGGAACGCGGGTACGCCTGCGCGTTTATAAACCTGTCTGATCAGCCAATGAAGAATGAAACCATCATAAAGGTAAAGACAACAGGTCAAGAGCTTTCACAACAAACACCAGAAGGGCAACAGTGCCATCTCTGTGATTTTTAACCAGGGCAGGGTTGTTGATGCTGCACTTTGAGTATTTTAAAAAACAGATTGGTCTGATCCTACACAAAGTCTCATAGTAACAAGCGTTCTTTACGACTGTGGTGAAAAAAAGGCAGCTCATAATGCATAACATGTCAAAGCTTGAGGTGTATGAGATGCAACAAAAGACCACATCAGGTTGCACTTCTGTGGATGTGATGTGCACAGATTGACTAAAACTGAAAAAATGAAGACTGGAATTTATTTTGTCGTTGTTTGAATCTTCACCTGTCCAGATTCAATAAACATGTGCTCATGAAAGCATCAGATTCCTGACTCAAGAGGAACCTGATGTGGTCTTCTGTTGTTGCCCCTCCTCTTTAATCTTCAGTGTTTTTGATTGGTTGATTGAGTGATTGCATAAATACACTGATGTGCAGATGTTTCCTATTAGTTTGATTCACCTTGGTTATGTTATTTAAGGGAAAATTCACCTGCTTAAATAATTTTCATATCGCTATGATTAAACTAAATGTAAATACGAGGAACTTCCCCATCGAGGAAACCTTCATAGAGAGGATACAAGAATCCAAGGTGCAGGAACGTGCAACATGCTTCTCTTCCTGAGCCAGTAGTCTGTTCTGCTTTAAGCTAAAGGAAAAAAAGTTGATCTATAAAGGGATAAATAAACATGTTTGGTAAAAAATGAAGTTTTTTTTTTTTGTTTTTTTGTTTTTTGGGCAAGGCATTATATAACTGTAGTAGTTGTAAGTTTGAACTAGGACACATTTCCATTATAAGTGCTAGAAATAAGTGAACATTATTCACCGGGGATAAACTGGCGACAATAAGACGCTCAAGGATGCTCTGTGAAATGTGGCCACTTTTCCCTTAAATGCGCCGTTTTAAACTTTTCATGCACCAAAAATGTTTGTTTTTGTTTTTTTTGGGGCAGATGTGGCAGTGGATCAGACACAGAGCTTAGACATGAAGCCACGAATAATATCAAAGCTACAAATATCGAAGAGCAGCAAAAAAACACGGTAAGTTTAATTTCATCAAAAGCACCAGGATGTCAAGAACACAGTGCATTTATATGATTTATGTTTTACAACTTTAAAAAAAAGAGAAATTATAATTCTTTCTATCACTTGTTTAGCTGTTAGTACGCTATAGATTTTTTTTTTTATGCGAATAAATTCATGTGTCTTTTATGATATTTTTCCGATAATTTTAGTCGGATATCAAAAATTGTCAACTGTTTTGCGATTTCAGTCTTGGTATTTTCAGTATTAATTGATGTTCTTGTCTGATTGCGATGTGTGTATATGGTGTAATGAAGGATAATACCCAGAATGCATTTGGAGCCACGACTTGCAACGTGTGTGGGATGCTTTATTCCCCGTCCACCACCGAGGACGAGGCACAGCACCTGCTGTTCCACAACCAGTTCATCAGCGCCGTCAGATACGTGGTGCGTATTTCACCTGACCGTACTGCACATTCGTTCTGGTGGATTGAAATAAAAATGCAGGTTTTCACATCGTTTTTCTGCATCAGAAATAGTATTAAGATACTGTTGATGTACTACGTATATAAGGTGTGTAGTCGTGATATTGATATTAATGCAACTTATTTATGACCTTTTTTAACAGGGCTGGAAGAAGGAGAGGATTTTAGGGGAATACCCAGATGGCAAGATTATACTTGTTCTCCCAGATGACCCTAAATATGCTCTGAAAAAGGTAAAGTACTTCTAAATTAAAGTGCTTTCATGGCTACATAAAACACAGCACAGGCTAAAGGTCGCTCAGAGTTGACCCTTGACCGGTGCATGTTAGAAAAAAATATGCTTGCTGGTGTTAATTAATGCTGAATAAAAGCTTTTTGGGAATTTATTGTCTTTAATAATTTCTTTTCCTGTTTTGAGGTGGAGGAAATAAGAGAGATGGTGGACAACGACCTGGGGTTCCAGCAAGCGGAAACGAAGGTCCCTTCCCAGACCAAAACCTTCCTCTTCATTTCTAATGACAAGAGAGTTTCAGGGTGTCTGATTGCTGAACACATTCAGGAGGTCAGTGTTTTATTTTACTATTTAATCAAAGTGCCTTTATCCAGAGTGACATTTATATCATTATACATCTGAGGGTGAAGGGCCTTGCTTAAGGGTCCAACAGTGGTAGTGTGGTGGTGTTGGGGTCTAAATCTGTTGCCTTCTGATCTATAGCTCAACGTCTAACCACTAGTCCTTCAAAGAGAAATGTTAGCTGTTGTGGCTTCAGCAGCGTGTGATAAGTGCCGTGCTCTCATCAGTCTGTAGCTGATCTCTCAGCTTGAGGTGGTCAGATCGATGCCTCATCATCACATCCGCACATTTCATTTGGCACGGGTTTTTACACATTCCTGACTCCACCCTCACCTCTTTTTTATATAAGATCTAAGGCCTTCCACGTAGCAGGTGAGAACCTTATCATTGAGCCACCAACGTCTTGCAATCATTAACATCTGGAAACATTTGCAATGCTTAAAATTTCAGCAGTATACACATACATTGAAAATTAGATTATGTCGTTAAAGGATGATTTTCTGTATATCCACATGTGTTCACATGTATTACGGGTGAGTACACACAACAGTGGATGAGTTTCTGGTGATTTTTAATTAATCAAATACAAATTGGGTTTTAAATATTTATTTTATGACTTCTGCATCATAGAGTCAGTGACCTTGATTTCATGCAAAAACGTTACAGGGAACAACATGCCAGCTCATTCTCTTATAAAACTTCACAAAGTCTTCTTGAGTGGTCGCTGATGCATATTTAAACAGCAAAGATGTTTGTTCGGCTTAATATTTATATAGGTAGTCCCCGACTTATGAACCTTCGAGTTACAAATTTCCACAGATACGAACGGACCGCTGTTTGCATCCAACATGTGTGGATGCAAACAAATCGCGAAAGTAGCTCACTCGGCCTCCCTCACCGGTTTTAGTGAACCACTCCTGGAGCACGATGATAGAAAATGTCTGTCCTGTAAAGCTGCCCTGGTGGTGAATAATCCTAATTTTGGAAAATCCTCAACAAAACACAGTTCACAGTCCAATACAGTTGAAAACCGCTCTGAGACAAAATGGCGTCCGCGATTTGCCTCAGAAACTTAGAGACAACATTTCACTGTGTGATTTATTTTCTTAGGCACAGTTAGGGTCACATATTGGGAAAGGGGGCAGGTTTAGTCAAGTGAATTGGTATGCTTTATATTGCAAATTCGTGTCAAAAGTAAATAAAATTCACTTTGTCCCCGACTTGTGAACAAATCCAACTTACGAGCATGCTCCTGGAACAGAACTTGTTTGTATGTAGGGGACAATCTGTACTTAATAAAGAATTAAGATTTTTAAATATACAATTAAATAGGTTAGAATACACATAGTGTCCAAGTATACATTTAATATATTTAGTATATAAATAATAAGAATTTAAGATACAAATCTTAGTATTTTGTCTGTATGAGCAATTTAGATTTTTATAACGTTTAAAGAATATTTAGATTTTGTGTTTGAAATAACAAGGTGATTTAAACTTGACTGCGCTATAAGAACTTATCTTAATCTGTACTTGAAAATTAATCGAGAGCAGTTAGTTTTAACATTTAGTCAGTCTTCTTACGCATGCATTTGCACACACTCAGAAGTAAAAAAAAAATGTTAAGGATCTAATTTTTGTGGGAAATTATATAGGAGACGTTGGGATATCTTTCAAGCAGAAGTTATTGTTTATTGAGAACTCGCCGTGCATCGCTCTAGTCATCCAAGTCTGAGCTGTAGTCATCCAAAGTCATGCTAAAACTCTGCTCTGGAGACAATCTAAACAAAGCATAGTGTAGCACAGGAATCAGCCTGGTAACGGAAGTTCCCCAGCCCTGATCTCATCAGCATAACAGTACTTTTCAAATGCATAGGTGCTAATCTAATCAGCGTGACGGTGTCGCCCAGTTACATCATCATAGAGACAAAGGCACAGCCTGGCCTTGAGATTAGCATTCACATTTACCTTGGGTCCCTATCCAGTGCTCAGGACGTACATGAAGACAAAAGGTTAATGTCTCAGACACCTGGGCTACCAGACTTGATCTTCTTTACCTCAAAATGTAAAACCCAATGTACTTACTCCTTCAGTTTATATACTATTATGTTGGAACCTAGATTTAACATTTTATAAATTTGTAATCCTACAGTATGTATTGATTTCTGTCTGCAGGGTTACAGAGTGATCGAGGAACCAGTGCCAGAGGGTTCAGAGAGGGAGAAGGTGATGTTTGAGCGGCAGAGAGCCTGGTGTTGCTCCACTGTTCCCGAGCCAGCGGTGTGTGGGATCAGTCGCATTTGGGTCTTCAGCATGATGAGGAGGAGAGGCATCGCTTCACGAATGATCGAGTGTCTCAGGTGAGCAGCATCTGTTATACCTACAGCAATACGTTGAGTGAATCACATGACATGATTCAGGTAGATCTGGTTTAGTCATGTTCAGTGTGTGTATGCGTGCGTGTGTTAAAACTCTTTCGAACAAGCCAGGATCCAGTAGCAACATGTAGCGTATTCAGCAGATGGATAAATCAGCAGAGGAAAATAATTTGCGCATTTCTTTGTCCAACACGTCCCTTGGAAGACCTGCCCTTTGTGTAATGTACTTAATGTACTACAGGATCGGACTTTTACAAGAATCGGAGGTAAAGACCAGAAACCAAGTTGAGGAACTTTGCCGCTATACACGTACACAAAAACGTAAACCATAATAACAAAAAACTGACAAAACATATGCTTTCAGTTTATTGTTCAATTATATCACACAGTATATTTCTGTACTATAGCAATATTATCGTCCCTACGTGATATTATACATACAAGTGGAAATATGAATTTTCTGTCTTTATTTAGCACATTACTTATGGTTGCTTCCATTCTGCAGGTTGAATAATAATAATAATAATAATAATAATAATAGTTAATTAATTGGAATATAGTTTTAGGGCAAATGTACACAATGTAGATATCTATCACAGCAAGCCAGGTTATAGTACAAATGTAGTACTGTAATGTGATTGTGATCTTTTCCTACAAAGCATGAGGGAGCCATAAAACTACTCAAGTTTTTTTTTTTTTCAGTTCAGTGTTGGACATTGGTCCAGTCGAAATTTGCAGAGTTTATAGAGACATAAATAAGAAGACATCTAAAAAAATCCCACACTCGTTGCAAGTGGTGCCTCCGAATGCCTTCTGGTTATTGTCCTTCCTTACACCATACACACACATCGTAATCAGACAGGAACTTCAATTAACATTGAAAAAACTGAAATCGTAAAAACCGTCGATAGTTTTTGTGCATGGTCTAAAATGATGGGAAATAATATCATAAAAGACAACATGAATTGATTCACATGTCAATAAAAATCTATAGCGTACTTACACAGGACCAGATCCTATTTTCTATTTTCTTTTTTTTTAATTATAGTTCATGGCCTATCGTACAAGCATTTCACTTCATATCATACTGTGTATGTGTCTGTCTGTCCCAGCCACCCAAAATATTATCAATATTACACAAGACGCACGAAACATCACGTGCCTTCTGGCTCCCAGATGTCTGTGCAACTTAGCTGCCGTTTGTATGTCGTTTCAATTGCTTAGATCGTATGCCGAGGTTGGGATATTTACAAAATCGTGAACGTTACAGAATCACAATACAGATTGAATCGTCACTTGAGTGTGGTGATATCGTATCGGGTGACCCCTGGAATATGTAGTTGTTTTATCATCATCATTTATTGAAATGTGTTTCGCCTGCAGTTATGGTGTCTTAGTTATTGAGCTGTTCTACACCGTACCTGCTTTCTTACGCTTAAGCGTAACAGTCAATATGAATATTGCTTATTCTTTTTTTTCTTTTTTTTGCCAAATACAATTTTTTTATACAATTTGTTTTTGCCATTTCAGGAACAATTTCATCTACGGGTCGCATTTAAGCAAAGACGAGATCGCCTTCTCGGACCCGACACCCGACGGCAAGCTTTTCGCTACACATTACTGTGGAACCTCGCAGTTTCTGGTGTACAACTTCATCAGCGGGACACGATTAAACTGATGAACCCAGCACTTCCCACTCAATTTTTTTTTTTCTTCTTTTTTTTAAGAACAATTTCACACAGACAATGGACCCAAACAACAACAACAACAACAACATGGGGCTACACCTGGAAAGATTTTAGCAATGTTTACTGTTCAGAGACACCGGCTTATTGTCAGCAAGCTTCTTTTAAAAAAAAATAACGTTAATCATCTTGGATACTTTTTTTAAAACCACATCCTAATACAAGTTCATTTCAGATCCCGAAGTGATTGATATGGAAAGGTTTTAACCAGTAGAGTTTATTACCTGCCTTATGCAATCCTGATGTCTACTCCATCAAGGCCATCTCATATGGAAATGTGCATTGGGTGATACGCCGCAGTAGCATGTAGCTATTGTTCAGTGTGGTGAACAGCGTGCGCGATTCTCTCAGGTTAAGTTCGAAGCCTATTTTAAGACCCCATACCTTGTAGAAGCCATTTTGTCTAGAGCACAGTTGCGAAATCAAGTGTTTGCTAATCCTTTTTTTGAACGTAGGGGAAATATACGAACTGTACTACTGCAAACAGTGTCTTTGTCCTGAAGCTACCTTACAATAACACAATACAATACCTTCTTCTTCTCCTCAGGTATGATCATTGAGCTGTCTCTTAGGACTTTTCAAACATTCACCTGACCATCACACACACACGTGTTCCAAAACCCAAGCATATGGCTGTTGTTGTCGCCCCCAGTCTTCTCGCTCACTCTGGGAGTGTGTGCTCACTCACGTTACATTAGAGATTAAGGAATTCCTGTGTAGAAGGCTTTCCAAATAATCCCCAAGGTGTACAGTTGTGCTGACATCAAAGTTTGAGGCAATCCAGATTTCGTTTCGGCCTTACACCAGACCCTGCTCATGACTGTGTTCCTACAGCTCTGCACACATCAGTATACATGACAAGCCAGGAGCTGCTGATGCGAATATCCAGTCTGTTAATTAAAGTAATCATGCTTATTAAAAAGAAAAGAGCTTTATAAACAGAGAAATTGTGCCTTAGCAGATTATGTTCCTCCGGACCCACTGGTGCCCAGGTCCCCAGGATCAGTATAACACAAACGTATGCGGTCATGTTTGATGATGTGACTCGTTCAGAATTATTATTACACACAATTTTTCGTTTTTTTTTTTTTTTCTTTCTTTTTTTTCTCCTCCAAAACTGATCTCAAAAGATTCAGGAGAAAAAATAGACACACACACATTATTACTGGACTTTCTGATAAGCAGCGACATAAACAAATACCGTTCAAAATTATTTAATTACATATTTCTTAAAGTAATGGCACCCTCAGACTTTATGTACACATGTACTACTGTGTTGTCTCAATTAAATTGACTCCTTTTGTTTATTTTGTGAAAGATCTGGAATCAAATGCCTTTCATTAGAACTTTCATTCATTTCATCGATTAAGATCAAAACAGTGTTTTTTGGGTTCGTTTCACTTCTCCTTAGCCGGCAGGGGCGATGTGTATAACACCTGAATAACCCTGTGTGCACAAGCACGCCTTAATGTCTGGTGTGTGGTGACTTGTGATGCAGAATCCATAATAATCACTAATAATCTTGTACAGCGATCAGTTCCTGTTCACTCACACTGACGTTACTGATCAGACAACAGGAACACAATGTGGAGACAGAAGATAGATGACTGAAGGAGAATAAGCTGGGGGGGGATTTTATTATTATTTTTTTTTTTGTGAATTCCTCTTCTCTGCACCTAGAATATGTTGTATATTTTAGACAGGCTTGAGGAATTTATTTTATATTACATTTAATTCACAATTTTACAAAGAAAAAGAAAAAAACACTTGTATAGTATATTATATTATATTATATTATTTTATATTATATTATATATATTATATTATATTTATGATATTTATGATATGCACTACACTGAGTATATTCCCTGTCAAGTATGTGAAACTAGACCAGTAACCGTTCCTGCCAAATGGTCAACCCTTTATCACATTAGCTCGGTATCTGGCACCAAGTCGTGAGAAGCAGATCCGTTACTTCCTGTACGTTGCGTGGTCAGGATCTGCCTCCTTGACCCAGACTTGTTTTTCCTGTACATTTCACAGACGCTCGATTAGATTGAGATCTGGAGAATTTGGAGGACGAGTCAACACCCCGAACTCGCTGTCGTGTTCTTCAAGAAATGTCCAACAGTTTTATCAGAGTCTGACACTGCCATCAGGGAACGGTGTTTTTGTGAAGGTCTGTAGCAACGGTTAAGCGGGTAATACGTTCCACGTGAATGGTGGGATTGAAGGTTTCCCAGCAGAACATCGCCCAGAGTATCTCACTCACCTTCTTCCCATAGTGCATCCTGGTGCCATCTCTTCCCCAGGTGAGCGAAACACACACACACACACACACACATCCAGCCTTTCACAAGCCACCTTCTTTCATTGCTCTGAGTTTTGATGCTCACATGACCAGTGTAGGTGTTTTTGAAAGTGGGCACGGGTGTGCAGCCTCGTATGCGATGCGTTGTGTGTACTGACGCCTTTCTGTCAGAACTTACAGCATTCGTTCTTTCAGCGATTTGATCTCCAGTAGCTCTTCTACAGGATCAGACCAGGTGGTGCATCAGTGAACCCTGGTCTCCCGTCACCGGTTCTCCTTCCTTGTTCCTGATCGCTGCAGGTTTGAGGTTGCTCTGATCCAGTCACCTAACCATCTATAGCATCCTTGACACTTTTTTTTTTTTTCTTTTTTTTTCTGCTTTCAACACATCAACTTCAGGGACAAAATGTTGATTTGCTGCCGAGGATCTCCCACTCGCTGCCAGATGTAATGTCACGGCTGATCGGTGTGTGTATCCCCTTATTGTACAGCACGTGACTGTATAATGTACCCAGCCATTCCCAGACTTAAAAATGAGAAATGTCAAGATCTTCTGCAGCCACTCAAACTTTTAATCAGAACTTATCTGGAATAAGATCAATCAAAAACTAATAAAATGTAACAACAGATAAATAAATGGAAATATCTAACCAGAAATACTTTACAGTAATGTTACGACTAATCGCTTTTTATTTCTTTGTTATAAACGATGTGTCTCGCTGCAGTACTCGCACTTGGAGAAACACCTACCAATCACTGTGCGTGTTGTTACAGTATTAAAGGATTCACTCATGGTTCATGGGTTCAGACTACAGACGGACAGGAATCACTTTTTCTTTTTTTATTCCACTCGTATACTTGTTTTTATCTCCGGAAATGAAACCAGCTGTAATTAAAGACACTTTGACTCATCATGGTTTTCTCCGGGAGCCTCTGCTGAGCAGGAAGCACAACTCTAGTCTGAGCGATTAATCGAACACACTGTACTACTCAACAAAGCAGCAGATGATCCATCTGAAATCTCAATCTGGAACGAGTTGCGCAGATGTTTTTAACTCTGATATTAACAGACATTCCCATTTCACACAATTAATTAAGCAAACGCAGTGCGTGTTTTCACCAAAGCGAATCGATTCAGGTCTGGACGATAGAACAGCTTCCGGTAAAACTCTGCAGTGAGAGAACCGACTGTGAGAATGTTGGATTGTGAATGCCACAGGTGTGGGAAGCTGGAAGATATCGGGGTCCTCAGCCGTGAAACAGCACTGACGGATGGTGTGGCTCACGTGTCACTGCAGTAAACTATTCTACATGATGATGACTTAAATGGAACGGCGTGTACAATGTGTGTGACAAACTGAAGCAAGTTTTATCCAGTTACTGAAGACTGCAAAATTATTATTTAACAGGTAAAAAAAAAACACTTAAATGAGCATAAATTCTCTGTTTATACACTCACCATATGGGACATTTCCATTCCAATCATCTGCCTACTGTACATCATGTAAATGACACTTTATTTTACAACTACATTTCTAGATTTCTATAGGTTGTTTTCTATACATTTCTTTTCCCCTATATTTTTATAAAAAAAATTATTTTCTTCTATAGCTATATTTTCATAGCTGGAGTTTTCTTTATTTAATTTATTACTTTATTTCATAACTTTTTTTTTCTGACTGTCTATCCTCTTTAGTGTACGCTCACGGGCGGTCGTATAAGCATTTCACTGCATATCGTACTGTGTATGATGAATTTAGTGAATTTATGAATTTAATTGAATGTAAAATTACTGGCAGTACAATAAACAGCTGAACTCATGAAAAAAAAAACAATAATAAATCTTTCACAAAGTATTTAGAAAAGCTTCTTTATTTAATTCAAATTAGAACACGTTCACATAAACACGTTTTTCAGTAACTGCTTTTGTTCTTCCAGATGACTTTTCAATATGAAAGCCCCACAGGAAGCACGAGGACACAGTCCCGGCATGTTCACCTGTCCCGGCTCCTCACAGTCACTTTCGACCGGTTCATTTGCCCTTCTTGAATTTGCCTGCTGTCGCACTTGTCTTCTGTTTCTTCTTGGCTGAGCCTTTTGTTTCAGGCTCCTGTAGGGATTTAAAACGGAAATTAAAATGATCTGAAACCGGGACGAAGCTTGCGGCAGCACGGGGAGAAGGATTTCAGTTTCAGTACAAACCTTGCGTTTAGAAGAGATGGATCCTGTGACGGTGAAGAACGTGTCCAGTCGTCCTTGAGTGCTCCCCTGTCGGCTCTTCATGATTTTCTTACAGCCGTTACGGATTCGCTCCTCACTGCCAATGAACATGAAAGCAATAAATGTTAACTAATATACTGTACAGATATCAGTCCTGACAGCTGGGAACGTTTCACTGTACAGTTACACGGTCATATTCATACACCTCCAAGGATGCTCTGTCTCTTGTCTATATTTCTCCTTATCAAATGTAGAAGTGAACTAGTAAAAACTGCTTTTGAACTACACAACTCAACATGGACCTGCTGCTCATCAGTAAATAAACTGAATCCATCACAGAGAGGTGTGTGGGGTGAAGAGGTGTGAGAGGTGTGTGGGGTGAAGAGGTGTGAAGAGGTGTGAGAGGTGTGAGAGAGGTGTGTGGTGTGAAGAGGTGTGTGGTGTGAAGAGGTGTG
>QMIH01001075.1:118618-182993 GCA_003987875.1 Clarias batrachus | reverse complement strand
AGAGGTGTGTGGGGTGAAGAGGTGTGAGAGGTGAAGAGGTGTGAGAGGTGTGTGTGTGTGAAGAGGTGTGAGAGGTGTGTGGGGTGAAGAGGTGTGAGAGGTGAAGAGGTGTGAGAGGTGAAGAGGTCTGTGGGGTGAAGAGGTGTGAGGTGTGTGGGGTGAAGAGGTCTGTGGGGTGAAGAGGTGTGAGAGGTGTGGGGTGAAGAGGTCTGTGGGGTGAAGAGGTGTGAGAGGTGTGTGGGGTGAAGAGGTGTGAGAGGTGAAGAGGTGTGAGAGGTGTGTGGTGTGAAGTGTCCATGCTCACCTGAACTGCTTCTCGCTGCACATAAACTGGATGAGTCCCTCCTCGTCAGGTTCGTTCCACTTGAGATCGACGGTGGAACAGTCCACCACCTCAGGGTCCAGAAACAGGGATCGTGCCTCTTTAAAAAGCCAGTCTTCTGGGGCAGGGTGTTTCTGTGCAACCACACACAATATGTTTTTCAGTTAAATACTAGGGCTCTCAATATTAACATGTTAACGCAAGTGATTAATCTAGAAATGTTACTATTGTTTTAAGCAAATTCATCATATGGCCAAGTCTGACCCTGATGGCTTCCCATAATCGTAGCTCGGTTAGCCGGCTGTGTGTGATAATGGCACGTTTGGTGCGGATAAGTCATCACACTCCAGACATTAATACCAGCTTGATTAAAAAATTATTAAAAATCTTTGCTCGGTTTGCGGAACACTCGTAAACCACGTTACTCGCAATCCGAGGTTCCACTGTAATTTGAAATTGAAATTTGGAAAATGGCTGCACGTTACCTAAAGATACTATTTTTAAAAAACTGGTTGTTAAAGTAACACCCTCAGCAGCACCCTCATTTCCCCTCTCATCTGTTCCCACCACTCAGCCTCACCAGTATGGTCATGGGAATTATGGGAGTTAAGCTGAAATGTTTAACTTGGTCACTAATTATCCTCATTCTTCTGTTTTGCTCAAGTTTTGAGTGTCACGTTCCCGAACCGAGATTTCTGCTTGTGAAGGTGTTTGCTATCGTAATATTACTCGCTTCACTCCAGGAAGTCTCGCAGCTACATGATGTTTGCAAAGGAAACAAGGGTGATGATGTCATCAAATAATCGACAATTAAATCTGTTGTAAATTAATCTGATTATGGATTTTAGTTGATAATGTCGATTAATCGGTGCACCTCTAATCACCAGTATACTAATCACTGGTCAGCACTGTTTCTCACTGGTTCATGCTATAAGTTAAATGTTTGTTTTCTTTCAATGATTGAATGTTTGTGTGGCTTAACAAACAAAAAACTGCTTAGGAAGCCTTGAGAGCTATTCTTCAAGACCACTTTACTCAAGAAAGTCTCTCCTTTGAAGCAAAATGCGAAGAAATCGGGGTGGCTCAAGGATTTTGTACTGTATGTTTAAAAAAATATTTTTTTTTAAAAAAAGCTCTGCACAATAATAAACGACTGGACATTTTATTCCCAGGAAAGCCATGCATCCAGACTCTACTCGCTCTAGTCTACTGGCCACCAGATTGTGGAATGAACGTCCCATTATAATTACATCATAAGTAGAAAAACACTGACTTCTCACTACGGGATCCACGCAGCCCAACATGCGCTGGTGTTTGTGATTGTACGTGAACTCACAGACTGGTCAATGTTGTCCAGGATTTCCTCTATTGAACCATGTTGTTTGATGAGGTCAATTGCTCTCTTGGGTCCAATTCCTTTGATTGTGCCACAGTAGTCACAGCCGAGGAGGATACACAAGTCGATAAACTGTTGATGTGACATGTTCATCTCCTGCAGGATGCGGCTGAAATGAAACTCCTGGATCGGAAGTTTCCTACAAGTAGGAGGACGAGAACAGGGTCAAGAGGGTAAAAATATTACTATTTAAACATGTGTTGTCAAATATGACGTCTCATTGTATACGACGATGTCTGCGCGGACGGTGAAATGGCTGTTTCGCTGGTTTTAGTTCGCTTTTGGCTGCCATAATTTACAGCAGGAAAAGTGACAGCTAGAAAAGCAACAGTGGTGTAACTGTGTAGTTTAGTACACACGGTGTCTTATTACATTTAAATGTTGTGTATTACACCTAGGATTGGGATACTACACAGAGTGGTGGGCCCCGCAGCCCTGTACATACACTTCCACTCAAAGGATTGGGATCACTCGCAAAATTCTTTGTCTTACTATACAGTATATTCTAGAAACGATACACAATATTGTTTTGGAGCAAAATTTACAGAACATACAACAATTAAGTGGCAGGTCGGCAACCCACGGCTCCGGAGCCGCATGTGCCTCGTTCCTCCTTATGCTCTTTGGAAAATAAATAATGAGTATTTATAATTTAAAGTTTCTTTACTTTAGTTCTCTTTTTTTTTCAGAGTTTAATATAGTTTTTGTTGCATGCAGAATTTTTTTTTTCTTTTCCGGTAGTTCATTGATTTCATAAATGCAACAAACTATGTTTTTTTTTTTTATACATAGCTAGAGGTAAAAAAAAAAAAAAAAACTATATACACTGTGTTATCTTCATTTTAGATGTCAAAAGAGTTTTGTGGCTCCTGGTGTTTTGTTTTTTTTCCCTGGGAAATGGGACCACATGGCTCTTTGAGTGTTTAAGGTTGACGACCCCTGGCCTAGATGTTGCTGTAGACCAGGGGTCTCAAACTCAACAGCCCTACAGAGTTTTGTTCCAACCATAATTAAAAACACCTGATCCAACTAAACAAGTCATTAAGGCTTATTTGAAACTACATAGTATGTATGTTGGAGCAGGGTTGGAACAAAACTCTGTGCGGCTGCGGCCCTCCAGGAACTGAGTTTGAGACCCCTGCTGTAGACGTAGCGTCCGCTATCCAAGGAACGCTTTTGAAATACTACTGCTAATATCACATTAATAATCAGAGTAACAGCCCAATCAGGGTACAAATGCATCATGTAAATGAGAAGCGGTGGAGTGATCTGTTCAGTAGGTAAATATTAGCCATGTAGCCATTAGCCACGCTTGAGCTGATCGTTTCTCTCTTGCTGAAATAAATATATTCTTCCTGCACACATTAGGAGATGAGAGGATGTTCGGAGGAAGGAAAGTCCTGATCAGTAAACTCCATGAGAGCAACTCTCTCTCCATCCTGTCTTTACTTTTGTCTTTCATCCACTGCCTCCTGGTCTTTGGTTAAACGATTAAACCAGAATATTGCACGACCCGACACAATGCAACCTCTCTAAGCATCGGAATTCTAGCAGACAACTTTTTGTTTTTAGACTACACACACTCGAGTAGCGATTCTGCTGTTCAAATACTGAGCACTTGTGCATTTGTAGACATCCCTAGACGCTGACAATAGATGTTAAGTGATGTATAAATCTTGTGCTTTAAACTGACTGACCCACACACACACACACATACACACACACACAAACAAACACAATTGCTTTTTGCTGACAATTGCTGTTCTAACGTGCTTCGGCTGCATGCATTACAACCTTACACTGTTCATCTGAAACTTGGTACAGCAATGTTTTAAACATCTTGTATAGTCAATTATGAAAAGACATGAAATGTGGCGCCGTCTCCTCTTCTATAAATGAGGTTACAGATGATTACAGAAATCAACAGACTGATAAACATACTTGGCTTCGCTGGAGGTCAAGTGTCTCAGCAGGACGGTTGTTCCGAAGGTTAACCCGTCCATATCTTCAGTCGCCGTGGCGTACACCTTCCCCGCCTTCACCAGAGCCGCACAGCTGGCCTCGGCCTCGCATGGAGCCTGGGAACGTGGAGGTTTATTCGTCAGTGTTCGTTGTGTTTTCGTGTCTACTGGAGCTCTACAGCTAGCAGTCTCTCAACTGTAACACTATCCGTCTCTCTTAAGTGTACACTAAATACATCAACGTCCAAAGCAACTGTGTTTTGAAAATGATATCCGCTGACCCTGTGTCGGCTCTTTTTTCTAAGTAAAGACTTTAAGAATAACTAGGAAAACAATACCTCTATGTAGGGCACTCCCATCAGCGCGAGGAGCTTCTTACACTCATCGTTATGCTGCTTGGTGACTTTTACAAGACGTCTGCTGAACTTGTCAATGTTCTCCTGTTCACCTACAAAAAAAAAAAAACCGTCACTGCGATTAATGGTTTCTCTTTACAGAACACTGCTAACACCAAGGTGTCTAATGTCATTCCTGGAGATTTTCGACATGATCTCGCCGTGTGAAGCGTTTGTTATACCCAGTTCCTGTGCTTGTGCTAGCAGCTTTTCAGCCTCTGCTCTCCTCTCTCCTCGTTTCTCCAACTGAAAAAAAGAAACAAAGTTCAGTGAGAAAAGCACAGCCTCAGAAAGTTACACTAGAATCCAGTGGCGTTAGAAATAGAGATATTAAAGGATATAATTTTAGTCAGTGCATTTTAGAAAGTTATGTTGCGCTGTCACTTTCTGTGTGCCAAAATCTATCACAATGAAAATACAGTCACGCGTACATAAAGTCCCTCAAGTCCCTGACTTAAGAACGAGTTCCGTCCCGGGAACACATTCGTAAGTCAGATTCGTTCATAAGTCTTATGATGCAATAAAATGTATAGCATTAAAAAAAACAAGCTCACAGGTTTGGTGTTTTGGTTCCACTTTAAACTCTCAACAAACGTCATTTTGTCTCAGAGCTGTTTCAGACTGTGAACTCCAAAATGAGGACTTTCACCATCGGGAGCGCTTTACAGGACTGATTGTTTGAAACCGGTGAGGCCGACTCATCTCTCCCGCTCTTTTTGGGTGTAACAACATGGGTGTGAACATTTCATAGACCATGCCAAAATGTTAATGATCATCTTCTTCAAGGTCTTTGGTTGACATGGATTTGTGCTGCAGATTAAAACAATTCATCTTCCTCAACCTAACAGAGACCTGCTGGTTATCTGGCAATTGGTAAATCTCAAAAATAGCCATCAATGATTCCCTCCATCGTGACTATAGACCTAGTGCTAGTTGTACAACAGCAGCCCTATAGCAGCATGATCCACCGCCATGCTTCACTTTGTGCATCATGTTCTTCAGGTAGTCTTGTATTTGTGCCCAAAATGTTTTCATCAGATCTTAACTTGTTTTTCCACATGGTTGAGGTGAGTTAGACAGGCTTGGGTGTTTTTGAATATTCCTGAGAAAGCCCATAGCCAAGAGGTGTGAAGAATATACTGTTCTCAAAGCAGCTACGTTCAGCATTCAAGTCCAGTTCTTGTTAGTGTAACCATGGTGTCCGATTCCCTTCATTCCAAGTTTTCTAGTCCATAGTACAGTTTTGGAAATGCTTTTGTACACCTCACCTGATTGATTAAGTCACATTAGATTTACATTCAGGGGTTTAGTAGACGCTCTTATCCAGAGTGACTTACACAACTGCTTTGAAGTTTCCACCAGTAAACATATCCGTACACTGGATTCCTTTTAACAATGAGCTTGTTGCTTTGACGACCATGGACTCTTTATTTGGAGTTAAGTGCATGAGGATTGCTTCTGACCATGAACGAGTTTGAATCTAAGTGATCACATGCCTCATTTAAAGAATTAATGATTTAAAAAAAATTATTGTAAGTATTCTAATTGGATAAATTATCTCATTAACATTAATTATTGACAAACTCTATGCAAATTCCTCACTATGTACGTACAGCACCTGTAATACATTTCTAGTCTAGTTTATGCGATTAATAATGCTGCACTAGTACTCGCATCCCGCTAAGCGCTGGACCTCAGTTATGATTAATAAATTATTATTTGCTTTGGAGTTTTTTTGTTTGTTATTTTGTTTTGTTTTTTGTCCTCATAGCTTACTGACAAGACATCCATCTAGGAACCTCTGTAGTCCAACTAGAGAGTCTGTGGAGGACCCGTCCTCTTCCTGCTCCTCCTCTACTGTCGAGGGTGATTCGTTTCAAAGGTAAACTGCAGGTTAATTAGTTTTTATTTTTACTTGATATTTTCTAGTAATTATTATTAAATTAATATTTTTGGGTTGTGGACAAATCATCAGAGTTTCCATTATTTGTTATGGGGATTCTCCTCGTGATTTAAAGGCGCAGAGGCAACATTTCACTGTGAAATTCATTTCCTTAGGCACTGTTATGGTTCTGGGCCACATGATGGCAGTGTGGGGAAAGGGGACAGATTAAGTCGAGCGAATTGGTATGGTTTATATTGTATATTTGTGTCAAAGACGTACAAGACTCACTCTGTCCGACTTACGAACAAATCCGACTTGTTTGTGCTCATGGGACGGGACCTGTTCGTAAGTAGGGGACAACCTGTGGCTCAAATGTGGTCTAAACATACAGAATATGAATCTCTACAAATTTCACTCACTAACAGGATTCTCTGCTGTTAATCGTTCATTACCTCTCCGGACTTCAGCTGAGGCGGCTTCCCGTCAAACACGTACACGGGCTTGATGCCGCTGTCCAGCATTCGGATGGTCCTGTAGAACATGCCCATGAGGTGACTGCCAGGCAGAACGGGTGACGTGGGAAGAAATAAAAAAACATAAATATATTATTTTATGCCTAAACTATAGACATCCTACATAGTCTTGAAGAACTGTGTATACATCATGCAGAAGTCACTTTTTTTTAGTTGTTTTCAGACATTCAAAAAATGTGAGGAAGTACTCTGTTATTTTCTATTGTTGTATTGACTGGTGCTTAAACAAACCAATGTTACTCTACATGTAAGAAGATATCCTCCCCAGCGTGTTCCTCACTGGTGGGGGCGTGGCTCAGCAGTAATTATTTAAATAGACAATAAAGTGGCAAATTTGGAGGAGGAGTGACATAAAGGGATTTTGAGGTAATTAACAAAAAGCATTATGTGAGGGAGCGTTAACAGACACTCTGTCTTGGATAACTTTCTAAAGAAATAGTAAAATATTGGACCTTTAAAACAGAGTAACCATATAAAATGCATAAAGCCTCTTCCACACGTTCACAAATTTTGACTTCAAACCACTACAATTTTGAGATCGTAGGAAATTCTATGGTCAGAGATCAGTACAGCTCACAGCTGTCAAGCGTATAAGTAAACTTCATATTGAACTGTAGAGTCCAGATCAGGACCAGAAGATGGCGGTAATGCAACAAGGTGGATGCAAACCGCCGGGAAACACCAAGAAGACAAAAAGAGTCTTCACAAAGAGCTCTCACTCCTGGACTACTCATACAAACCTCTCATACAGGATGGAGCAAATCCAACTCTGTGCACTGAACTACTTAATAACACACCTGAATAAACACTTCTCTGAGTATAGAGACATTTATTAGAGAAATGTGTGACAGGTTCACAGCTTCTGTAGTCAAAGATATTAAAAACAGGATTATCCACATCTGTTATAACGATCACTTGTATGGTACCTTGTTGTCTCTCCGTCTTCGTTTTGTAAAACGTTCCCGTCTTGTCTGACAGCGATCAGGAACTGGTAAATGCACATGGAGGCATCAATGGCAATCTTCCGTCCTAAATGTGATCACAGTACAGCAAAGACAAAAACAAAACAAAAAAAAAGTAACAAATAATCAAAGGTGTGATATATGCAAGTACACTACGTTTGTCAGTAGAGATGTTTTGATCGATATCTTATCATATACACCGATCAGCCAAAACATTAAACAGCAAAATGTTAAGCCTAGTACTGTGTCAGCTCCAGGACGATATTATAGTATCACGATTTTATAAATGTAGCAAAACAAAAGAATGTTTCGTGTTTGAAAAATGGAACTTGGAGGATACCTTTTCATTGTGCACTTTACGTGTATAAACAAAACTTTCAACATGAAGAACAAAGCCTGATGATTCCTGCACACGTTATCCCTCACTCAGACTTACCAAAGTAATTTTTAATGTCCTGCTCCTTGATGGCTGTTGGCGCCTGATCAGCTATTAACTTGGCAAGGCCGTGAATTCCCATGACGATCAGCTGGATGACTGAGAATGGAAACACAATCTAATTACACACTCGAATACTTCATTTGAACTACAAAGACATTAACTATAAAAACAAACATAATTTCTTGACCAAATGGAATACAAAAAAAAAAAAAGAACTACAATATGAGTACTCAGGGTTTGAGTAAAAATAGGGAAATATGTATTAAGAATAATGTTGCACTTTATACTGTACCACTGTACTAGAAAAAAGGTTGTGGACAAAGTAAACAAATCCTGTACTTGAGGAAACATTTGTTTACATTTGTACTTGAGTGAAAGGAGAAAAATACTTGCCTTTAAAATGTACTTAACTGTAAACTATCAGCGATAATACTGCTTCAAATTTAGAAATGTAGTGAAGTATAAAGTATAGATATTTGCTGTAGGCTGTAGCGGAGTGAAAGTTAAAAAGTGTCCACTAATAAAACTACTCAAGTAAAATACAGATACGTGAAAACTGTAGTTAAGTACAGCAACAAACTACAGGTCCTTAGTTACCATCCACCTGCGATACTGTGAGCAACATTTTAAAATAATCAACACTTTTACTGTGTGTATGTCTGTGTGGTCTGACTAACAGGACTAGAAGGCTGCAGGAATCAGGAGCAACAGTAGAGAGAGCACGTTGAAATGGCCGCAGTAATGAAGCGACACAAAGTGGAAAATTTTACATTTTAGTTATAAAGTGGGCAAAAAAGTGGGTGTCTGATAATAACAGCACTGCTGTGTGCGCACTGTTTTACAGTGTGGGAGAGCTGGGTTTATATCGGGACATTGGCTGTACATTACAGATTGTCTACTTCTTAAAAAATAAAAATAAAACACGAAAGTACAAAACTTATATTTTATTACTCTGGAGTGGACAGAGGACAACCAAATATATTTTTATTTTATCTTCAGTTAAAAACTGCTGAATCTGATCTCTCAGCACTTTATAATAATTCAGTCAGGGAGAGCGTCTGAAAACAGCCTTAGATATCCTGCGATGTAGATTTAATCTTTGTAGAATCTTACACAGTTGCCCAGATCATGCAGTTGTAGACACTCACTAACTGAATGGTTTTATATGCACAGGAACAACTGACTCACCCCACACCACCCCCTCCCCACTGTTCACATTATTATTATTATTATTATTATTATTATGATTCTCCATACTGGGGGGTACACATGCATATTTTCAATCTTTGATACAACGGGGGGCGGCACGGTGGTGTAGTGGTTAGCACTGTCGCCTTCAGGGTCCGGGTCCAATTCCCGGTCAGGTTTGATTCTCGTCTCTGTTTGCATGTTCTCGCCGAGTGTGGTGGGTTTCCACTGGGTACTGCGGTTTCCTCCCACAGTCTAAAGACCTGCAAATTAGGCCAACTGGCGTTTCCAAATTGAATGAGTGTGTGTACTGTATATGCGTGTGCCCTGCGAAGGATTGGCACCCTGTCCAGGGTGTACCACGCCTCGTGCCCTAAGCCTCCTGGAATAGGCTCCAGGCCACCCGTGACCCTGAATACAGGACAAAGTGGTATGGACGATGCGCGAGTGAGAATGAGTGATACAGCAGGTGGCAGTATGCACTTGGCTAGTTTGCAAACATAAAAAGAGAACGAGAAAGCCAATCTTCACTCTATGCCTAATATTATTGATTTTTTTTCTTTTTCTTTTTATGTAAAGAGCGACATTCTCACATGCCTTCCTACTTTATCAGCTATGGCAGTGTAGGTCAGACGGTGAGACAGGAATGTGATGACGTCGGCACAAATGACCTCACACACGACACCACGCTCAAGACCACCTCGTCCAGAGGACTCGGGGACGAACCGCCTGAAACGATTGTGTTCTCACTGATCAAAGTGAACCAGACTTTGGGGTCAAGTGCTCTCAGAAACGCTCCCAAGACCCTAATGTGAAACGGCCTAATGCATTGCAGTGTTAAAATACATTGTGGATACAGGATTTGTTCACTTTTCATAGCATATGTATTTTATTAATGTGTATTAATGATGCACATTTTTAAATGAGTGATTGCACACATATACACTTCATATACAATAAAACCTCATAAAACCCAGGAGTAGTGTTAGTAACTACAGCAAGCAAGAAATTATACAAAAACAAACATCGGACACGTCGGAGTCCTATATTATGCTAAATCTAATCTAGTCTAGAATAGATAGATAGAGTCATTGTAAGTGTATAAAAATATGAGCAGTTTAAAATTTCCATCGCATTTCAATAATATTTATTTCCAGTTTTCAGTAAACATAGTAAAACTTGGACAGTTCAAACTTTGATGGCCAAGTGTATTTCTTTGTATTTGTCTGGAGTGCAAACAACAATTTTTAATCGATCTTTAGTGGATCTTCATTTGCACACTGCTGTGCTGTAAATGAATGTGAAAGGACTCTGGTTGCTCCGTCATACTGCGCTCTCAGTTCAGGTATTTTACACGCCCTCACCTCAGACTGCTGCGGATACATTTACTCAAACAACCCGTGTTTTGTCTCACATTGCTGCTTTTTTTTTTTATTATCGCCACAGTTTGGGAACAGAACAGTTTTCAAAACTTCCCGCAAAAAGAATGAACAAACATTGATCTGTCCATTCATCTTTAAATGTTCAGTTTTCATACACAATTCTCCTTTTCTGAGGAGGTCACGCTCTGTCGTCTTTCTGTTTCTTCCTACACGGTAAACTATCATGTTGATCGGCTCTGTTAAGTGATGCGTGATGAGGGGAAACAGCCTCGGGCTACAAGGTTCATCAATTGTTATCATTTATCAGAAAAGCATCAGCGTCCAGATAGAACTGTCAATCGGTCCGGGTCCAGACTGACATTTACTGATGCCTGGTATCAGAAGAAATATTTCGGTGTCGTGACACTAGTTCAGAATTAACTGACACAAAAAAAAAAACTTTTCTGATTTCCAAGCATTAGCATTTAAGCTAAATAATAATAATCATTATTCATTCTGATATAAACCATATCAGAAGTCCTCATAAGGTCTGTGTCTGCAGTAAGACTAAGAAGCTAATTTCCTTATAAAACTGCACACACTGTAGCTATTCCTGTATTTTAAGCAAATGCTGGTCAGACTAATTACTGACTTTGTTTTATTATAGACTGATTATTGTTTAATAGACAGCAGGCATCTGCACGTGCCTAAGACTTTACACAGTACTGTATGCACGTATGTGAGTTTATGCTATTTTTATGAAGCTTTATACATGTACTAAACATCAGTGAAAACTCCACACGGTCTCTATTACCCCCAAAAAAAACAGTTATTGCGGATAATTTAAGCGCGCAGCTGCGACACAGACGTTACATCTCGTCAAATTCCCTCAAACTGTATCGCTTTAACACATATACACCGATTATGGCTGCATAAAGAATGTGCCAACAACAACGCACTGAGCGGGAAGATAATTAAACGACATCACTCACCCAAAACAAATCTATATAAATGATACTGCACTCCTGCACAAACGCGGGACGAGCACGTCTATTTCGCGCGCGCGACGAAAACTTTACGTAATCAGACATAACTAGTCGGTCTGACTCTGAGTGCCCCCCGAATATTGCACATCGATTCATCAGGATTGATTTGTTTGGGCTCGTGAGCGAGGCCGGCCGCGAACCTACTGTATTTGAGGTCAAGTAGGAATTTCTAAATAGGGTGCTTTCGAGTGGCCAGGAGTGTAAAGGTCTGTTAAAACGGCTCTCCGACATGTAATTCCAACTTTCCCCGAACTTCGAGTTTATTTCAAGATGGCGGCGCTCATAGTCAAGTAACAAGAAGAAACACATAACAAAGTAAAATAAGTTTTTAAGGAGTAAGTTTATTTTTATATGTATTTGTAATATTAGTCATTTAAATGTAAGTTATCTTTCTGTGTTTTTCTTTTAAGCAAATCGACCTTTCATGTTCGGCGCTAGGAACGCAAATATCATCCACTTTAATTAAAGATACTGTAATTCAAGCACCATCCAAATTATTCTTTGGCTCCTTTTTAGCGACACGGCTTAGTTTAGTATTATTAATATTGTATAATGACAACAATTTTTAAAACATTAAATACAACAAGAAAAGAAGAAAATGACAGGGGGGAGTATAAAAGTCATGAAGACCTACTGTATAAGACGCAGAATGGCAAAAAATATAGAGACACTTCAGGAAAAGAAAAATAGTATTATCATATTAACATCATTATATTATTACATATTAATAATATTATATGGACTAATATTACTATATTTAAATATATAACGTATAGCCATAAATGTAGTTTTAAATATTTATAAAAACTTTCTTTTCGTGAAATGGGTATACATTTATTTGGCTGATTATATGTGTGTGTTTACATATATATATATAGAGAGAGAGAGAGAAGCATTTATAAAAACGCATCCAGACACGGTTTAGTTCCTGTGAACGCTCTAATACCGGAAGTAGGCGGTACCGTTTTATGAAATTTCCCGGTTATGGCGAACGCGGTATATAAATCTTCACCTAATCTTCGCTAAGGACCAACCGTGCATCTTTAGTATAAGATCGACGGCTCCACTGCGCATGCGTCAAATCAGAGTTACTGAAATACTCAACTGATGAAGAGCTGTCGGAAACCGGTGTAAATGTATATAATAAATAAGTAAGAAAAAAATCTAAGAAATATGTTTAAGCTTTCCGTATGTTTTTATTTAAAAAATTAGGTATAACATTTAACATGGTGGAAAAGTAAAACTATCTAAACAGGTGCGGCGTTTCTCTTGGCCACGCCCATCCCGGAAAAATCGGCGATATTTTGGTTGACGGTGACGTGGATACGGCGGCGCGGCGCCTCCTCCCGAGTCATTCGGATGTGTTAGAGAAGTAAACCGACCTGTTTTTCTTTTTTTTAATGTCACTCTGGGTTCGGCGATACGCGCAGGTATGCGGTTGTGTGTGTTCTTCGCTTGCTGAGCGGACAGGGGGATAAAACCCGCCGGCTTCCCGGGAGGACTCCTGCACTACAGGCGGCGGAAACAGGTTTTTGTTGCATTTCTCTTTTGACGGAAGCGTTTCGGCTTCACGCAGGCTGGCGGCGGAGAGAGCTTTATTCCGGGATCCTGTACGTATGTGAATCCAGTTTGAGAGAAATTAAAATTTAATTGGAGCTCGATAATCTGGAGCTACACGACTGTGAGAGTGTTTAAGTGAAAGTGTAAAGTAAGAAAGTAGCTCTCTGCTCAGTCCTGATCTCCGACATACCGATGTGCTGCTCTTGTGTCTACATCTGTGAAACTCTCCGTTTATATTTTGTGTTATTATGTCGCCTTTGATGTTCTCCCTCCAGCAGTGATATATTATACCAGGCTGTCCGTCTCCGTCTACCCAGTGTTCCGGAGTGCTTTCAGGGGAAAGTGTCTACTCCATACTCAAGAAGTCGCTTTTAAGACGCCAAATGACGTCACTGACAAGTTTGAATCGTCACCATGATTCGCCTGTCATGCTCAGGGTTTCACAAACTTTCTTGTTCAAACGTCCCCGAGTGAACACCGTGTATTTTATGGTGGTGTTTCTTAAACGCCACAGTGGTTGATTTTGTGAACATGAACCCGCTCTCCTCACGGGTCGGCGCGCACGTGAACCCCCGGTTATATGGCGTTATACAAGTATTCGAGCTCGCGGTTGTATGCGCACGTGCAAAGAATTACAGGGCAGGGGATCAGCAGTGACCTCCCGATACGATATTATCACCATACTGTACGTACCTCAGAGCCGATTCGATTCATTTTGCGATTCTATAAATATTCCCATATCCTCAATATTACACCCCCAACCCCGATTTTGTTACAATTTTACCCTTTAAAAAGTTTGATGATTATTTAAATGCAGCCTATTTCTTATAACCTTAGTTTCAAATGTTCAATACAGTACCACAAAACTCCACTTGACAGCTGATAAACAACACAGGGCTTCTAACGCGGGCGATTTTCAACTAATTAGTTTAAACCTCCACCACGAGAAGTTGTTTGAGGCTAATTTCCTCACAGAGTTTGGAGAAAAAGGCTCACACCTCAGGCTTTTTGCACACATGATTTTTGGTCATGTGGCGCCATGAAAAGTGCTTTTCTGTTGTGCCACTCAGAAGCTTCTGCGCTCAGTACAGAATCGGTTCTATCTGAGGCTTGTTTATCTGAAAATCTGCCAATTCTGATCACTGACTGATCGACGTGTTCAGCTCTATACAGGTCATTGTAACGATAGTATTTGAAAAATGTATTTTGCTGTCAGTATGTCGAAACGTGAATCGCCGCACAACAGGATCATGATTCTGAATTGATTTCCCCCTCACCCATCTCTACTTTTCTAGGTCAGTCTGGGTTGCCAGGTTAAATGACAAACATTTTAAATGATATAAGTACTAAAACTAATACTGTAGCTTGATTTGTACAGTGTAACTCAAAAAAAGTATAGCGTAGAAAATCTGTTTAATAATTAGTGTTAGTACCCGCCGTTGATGGGTAAAATTTGTGTATTAAAAGGGTAAAGCTAAAAGTAAGCTGGTTAGCATCTGACACACAACTGCTCATAACGTCCCTTCTACTCAATATTTTAATTTCATTTGTGGCACAAGGTTCAGTTTTTTTTCTTTGTATACATCCCATTTTTTTAGGAGTACGCCATTCTGTGTCTTGCTTTTGTTTGTGTTGAGGGAAACGCGCTGATTTGTTTGACCCATATAGTCACGCCCACATTAAGGAAAAATCATCTAGAGAGACATACAGACAGTATTTCAAAATATGAGAATATTTCATATTAGAATGTGCTATATTGAACCATAGTAATGAAAAGTTGACTGGAAGAGAACAGTGTGATAGGGACAAGGTGCAGAAGCAAAGCTAATTCAAGAACTTCACGAGGAGTGGAGTGAAGCTGGAGTCGGTGCATTAAGAGCCACCACCACACAGACATCTTCAGGAAATGGGCTACTATCAAGCCAGTCCTGCACTAGAGACAACATCAGAAGCATCCTTAACTGGGCTAAAAAAAACTGTACTGCACATGTTTCTCAAATGTTCTCAAGGTCCCAAAGCCCGGAGGAAGAGTAAAATTACAAAAAATTTGTAATTAAATTAATAAAATAATAATTTACTTAAATAAAAAAATTGCTTTTGTGCAAAGAAATTGGATCGAAAATGGATTGCAGTGCCCCCCAAAATAATTAAATCTATTCAACAATACCTCTGATTTCTAACTGAGATCAGATTTCTCTCTCTATAAATTTCTACTCTCATCATGATTGTCATGAACTGCATCCAGATTCACAACCCTGAGCTTACATTTCAGACTTTACTGATCTAGAAAACCCAAACGACTGATAAGGAAAACCGAACGTCTGAAAGGTTCCAGGAAAACTGTTATAAGAGATCTGGTTCTAGTTATTGCTCAGCAAGGGTCTACAATGGTACATAAGGTCAGGGTTTGAGCGACAAAGCTAATCTGCTATTAGAATATGACCACTCGTGTTAGTGGGTAGTCTGGCACTAGAAATGCAGGAAATGTTATGGATGGAACAACGGACTTTAGATACTTGTAAATATAGGCAGATCAGAGTGTAGAAGTGTATGGGTTGGACAAACAGCGGTGATCAGCGATAGGTTGGTGGGAACATATGCTCACGCAGACACAACTTGGTCAGACTTTCCACACTGGTGGTGAGTCAAAAGCCTGAGTTACAGCTTATATAATCATCATCTGTGATGTGAACTTAAAAGCCATGTTATGTAAATACAGCGCTGCAGTTTCTGCTTGATGGGTTTAACGTAAGGCAGGCTGTGATAGTTTCAGTTTTTTTTTTTCTTCTCAAAATTGAGTTGCATGTATGTCTCAGTCGTTATTTATTTTCTTGCTCTGCATAACCCAATCGTGACGTTGTCCCCCAACGGTGACTCACTAAAAGTAACTGGGGACAAATTCCACATCTCTCGTATGAAAGTCCTGCATGTCCCACTGTGCTGTAGTGAGCAATACAGCTAGGTCCAGCTACAGAAATAAGGTGGATTTGTTCTAAATTCACTGTAACTTAAATGAAACATGATTTCAGTTTGACAGCGGATACTTGATACGAGTCACAGAATTTTTGCACGGATCGAGTGATGGAGTGTTTGGCCCCAATTACTTGCGTTGTACAAACCTCACAGTCTGTGTGCAGAACAGAAACATTTATAACGACCAAGATCTATGGGTCATGTACTTACTGTACATACACTTCAATTTTTATTTAAGACTTCTGAAGTAAAATAAATGTATATAGAACTATGCTTATAATAAAATAGAAATGATGAAGGAAAATAGTTTCCAATGTTTTTTTTTTTTTTTATTTAAATTGTGAGAAAACAAACAAAACATTTTGAATGATTTTTAATCAGCACAATGAAATGCTCTCTCAGGGACGTCTTCCTCCACCTTGTTTGCTTTTCTAACCATGAAGGAGAGCAATGAGCAGAACAACAAATATTTATTCAGTGTCTGGATTTTTGCCAGCTTTATATTTTAAGCTGTTAGTGGTGTTAAACATATGTTCTCTCTCTCTCTCTCTCTCTCTCTCTGTCTCTCTCTCTCTCACAGGGACCATGATGGCGACTCTTGGCTCGATCACGGGCTCTTGGCTGCTTCTTCTGTGCCTGTTTCCACAAGTGTCCTACACAGCCACTTATAAAGAAGGGGAGCCCATCGTGCTTTACGTGAATAAAGTGGGGCCTTATCATAACCCCCAGGAAACCTACCATTATTATACGCTCCCTGTCTGCAGACCCAAAGAGGTGATTGTGGCTTTTATTTGATTACAGCTGGATTGTCAAAGTGGCAACATTTTGATTTCATGGTCGATTTATGAATTGCGCAGGTGCACCATAAAGCCTTGAGTCTGGGAGAGGTTTTGGACGGTGACAGGATGGCAGAGTCTTTATACAAAATCAACTTCAGGGAAAACACAGAAAAGCAAACCCTATGTCAGCTCACACTGTCGGAGAAAGAGGTATTGTTTACATTGGACGGTTACACAGCGCTTATCCCTCATGTCATATAATCAATCACCTTTAAGTTTATGTTTCATGTGTTTATACCTTCAGGCTTTGATTTGTGTGTGAAAAATGTGTTATCTTGGAAAGAAGTATTGCAAAAAATTTTTATAGGTAATGATTTTATTTTGTTGATTTTTTTTTTTATAGGTGGATCAGTTGAGAGAAGCAATCGAAGAGCTATATTACTTTGAATTTGTCCTGGATGATATTCCAATCTGGGGCTTTGTGGGATACATGGAGGAAAGTGGCTTTCTGCCTCACAGCCACAAGGTCTGCTTATTGTGAATCTTTTTGAATCTCTGAATCTAAATCTTTCTCAGACTGTGTTTTCTCATTATACCGATGAATCTCTGGAGATTTTTTTGTTTGCCTGATAGTAACATACTGAACATTCCTGCCTTCTCTCTCTCTCTCTCTCTCTCTCTCTCTCTCTCTCTCTCAGGTTGGCTTGTGGACTCACTTAGACTTCAACATCGAGTATAATGACAACTCTGTGATCTTCGCCAACGTGTCTGTTAAAGATGTGAAGCCGGTGCCTTTGGAGGAGGGAGCAGGCGAAGGCGCGAACCACAATAACGGAGGTCTCTCGGTGACCCACACCTACAGCGTCCACTGGTTCGAAAGTCCTTTGCCCTACGCGCGCAGAGCCGAACGTCTCCGAGACTACTCCTTCTTCCCGAAGACGCTGGAGATCCACTGGCTGTCCATCATCAACTCGTTGGTGCTGGTGGTGCTGCTGCTTGGCTTCGTTATCATCATCCTCATGAGGGTGTTGAAGAATGACTTTGCCAGGTGAGGACGGATAGAAATGATGTCAAAGAGACAGAGGAACATACTGTAACATGGGGGGGGAGAAAAGGTTACTACAGTGTTCATAATGTTTATAATGCTTTAGGACGACTTGACTGTCCAACATGACTGATTTCGTTATCTGGGAGTGTTTGTCAAAGCATCCATACGTGACACGTTCTGTGCAAACGTTCTGACACTACACACCACTGTTGGGTAACAAAATACCATGCGGAAGTTTAGTTAAATAAAGGTACAGATACCTGCTTTGTTCTTGAGCGGAGTAACAGTAAAGCATATCCTCCTAATAAAACTACTCAAGTGCAGTACAGATGCATGACCAATGTTCGTAACTAATGTAACAAAGGAAATGTGCTCTGTTACCTTCAACCTCTGCTACTGAGCACCTGGTGTATAAAATCTCTGCTGTACTGGATGGATGACTCATGCAACTTGTTCTCCCTTATGTCCCAGCATGGCCTGCCTGTAACATTATGAGAACAAACTGTTTTTAATGTGCTCCTCTTTTAATTCTTTATGGAACTTTCATCCAAATATCACCTATGAAACTCCCAACCCCCCAAAAAAAACTTTGACTGATACACGTTTAACTGTAAACACTAACCATAGGAAACCCCTAACCGTGATCTAACAGGCGTGGGAAGATGACCTGAACTTGAATTTAACAGATCAACAATGAGACTTGGCCTAAAACTTGGTTGACTCTTCCTCTATATTGTGTCTGCCAAGGTCTAAACCAATGCAAAGTTCCACACAAGGTTCACTACACGAATGCAAAACTCGTCAGGACTGACCCACGGTCTCCGATGTCTGCAGCTGGCGTTACACAAGCCCCAGCTAATCGTATTCTGATTTTGTCACTAACCTCTGTGGCAATGAAACAAGCTCTGTTTTTTTCACAAGTTTTCTAGCTTGCGGTTCTTGTTTAATTTGAGGCTCACGCTCCCCCCAAACACTCTACCGTTGGATCAGGGAATTTATTTCCAGAGGTGATGAATGTTGTAGCTCTTACTCCTAAACCTCTATCTTATATTTTATCAGCAGAAGCTCCGTCAGCTCGAACTCCATTCTCATTCTCCCCCACTACTTTTTTTTTTTTTTTCTACCCTCTCCTTCTATTTAAATTTTCAAACGTTCAAGTTAAAAGAGAGAGAGAATACAAATAAGCTTGACAAGATTTACGGAAGGCACATGGTCAGAACAAGGTCACGCTTGCTTATGAGTGCTACACACAGGGTTTTATTAAGAACCCAAAACCTCAGTCATGTCTGCCGCTCTGTTACTGCATTCAGTTCTGTTAAAATGCCTAAATGTTACAGGTATAACGTAGAGGAAGACGGGAGCTGCGACGATCTGGATCAGGGCGACAACGGCTGGAAGATCATTCACACAGACGTCTTTCGGTTTCCGCCGTACAAAATCTTGCTGTGCGCCGTGCTCGGAGTAGGAACGCAGTTTCTCACCCTGGCCACTGGTAAGAATCCAAAATGAGCGCACGTTCACTTTTCCCGGAGTGCGAGTGCACCGCGTCTTTGTCGTCTGAGTAATAATGTTTCTGTTGTTAGGAATTATCATCATGGCGCTGCTGGGGATGTTTAACGTGCATCGACACGGAGCCATCAACTCTGCGGCGATCGTATTGTATGCGCTGACTAGCTGTGTGTCGGGGTACTGCTCATGTAGCTTCTACACGCAGATCCACGGTCAGCGCTGGGTTTGGAACATCATCCTCACCTCCACACTCTTCTCCGGTGAGACAGTGTGTAGTTTAGGATTTGTTGGGATATTGCTCACTGCCTTATTTTGCATTGTATCATCTCTCTCTCTCTCTCTCTCTCGCAGCTCCTCTCTTTCTGACCTGGAGTGTCGTAAACTCTGTACACTGGTGGAGCGGTTCCACTCAGGCACTCCCTGCGACTACAGTGCTCCTGTTGCTAGGTGCTTGGGTGCTGGTCGGTTTCCCGCTTACTGTGATTGGAGGGATCGTGGGTAAAAACCGGTCCGGCAGCTTTCAGGCACCGTGCCGCACACGCAACATTCCACGTCAGATCCCAACACAACCATGGTATAAACACACGGCCGTGCACATGGCCATCGGAGGATTCCTCCCTTTCAGGTGAGCGGTGTACTGAGCATACATTTTAGACTTGATCTAACAGCGTGTGAACATGTTTTGTAACGATGCACTGTCCGTACGTCTTCTCCCACAGCGCCATCTCCGTGGAACTCTACTACATATTTGCGACCGTGTGGGGTCGGGAGCAGTACACGCTGTACGGCATCCTGCTGTGCGTCTTTGCCATCCTGCTGTCCGTGGGCGCGTGCATCTCGGTGGCCCTCACCTACTTCCTGCTCTCGGGTGAAGATTATCGCTGGTGGTGGCGAAGCGTCCTGAGCACCGGCTCCACCGGCCTGTTCATATTCGCCTACTCGCTCTTCTACTACTGGAACCGATCGAGCATGAGCGGTCTGGTGCAGAGCATGGAGTTTTTCGGCTATTCCTTCCTCACCGCGTTCGTCTTCTCGCTCATGCTCGGGACCGTTTCGTTCTGGGCCTCGCTCACGTTTATTCGTTACATCTATCGCAGCCTGAAGATGGACTGAAGCTGCGTTTAGCGAATGGCACCGTCCACTTTTTTGTTTGTTGCTGGACACACTTCATCGTGAGACTTATGAGAATGGACGATCGGTGGTTTTTCAGGAAACCGATCGTAAACCATCTCTTTAAGAAATTTGAGATTGATCTCAAAGAAAAGACTTAACGCTTTAAATTCATACGAGATCTATGTAGTTAAATTATAATATCAGCAAATATTTGCTAACAATATTTGTATCTGAATGACACAAAAGCAGAGAGGAAAAACTACAGCATGTTCAACAAAAGTTTACTGAAATGGAATCTGAATCTGTAGTAATGATTGATTTTATTTTTCTCTAATGCGTAGTGCATTCAATCACAGCTAGGTAGTTTATACGGGGTTCAGAAACCAGATTTATTTTATTTTTTTTTTTAGTTATGGAATGTGATGGGTGTCATGTAGTTTGGGTGTGTGTGTGTGTGCGCGCGCGTGTGTGTAGGTGTGTACGTACATATATCAATGCATATGTGTGCAAAAGGCACAGTCTTTTTAATATAATACAGTGAAAGACACAGAGGTGTATGTGAACAGCGCGGCAGTGAGAGGAGCTGAATATCCACAGAGGAGACAGTTTTAAAAAGGAATATTTAAAACAATCAGACAAACAAGAGAGAGAAACCAGCGAATGTTAAAGTTCTTGCAACTTTCTAAGCTATATTCAATCTGTTATAGCAGTATAAGTAAACATCCAGGCCAGGAGCCGTCTAGGCTGTTAGTGTAGGGGAGTCTTAACTGTCTGTGGACTGAGACGGGAGAACAGTTTGCAAGATCGAGGTTTTATCATCAGACGTGGGAGCAATATGTTCTACTATACACCATTTACTGTGATCTTATTTCAGATGTACATATACAACCTTTTCAATAAAGCTACATTTTTTTTTTTCCTACGAAAAATGTAAATAAATTTTTACAACAAAGTATACAAGTCACACTGAAATATCGTACTACATGATGTACTACAGTACATGCTTCACAAACCCTATTCACAAAATCAGCAGGTTGTTCATCTATAATTTATTTTATTAATAACAAAAATGTATTGGCTTCATGACAAGCCCCACAATACAGTCACATCAAGAAGAAAATCAGGTCAGAACGGTTCTCTCTGATGGAATGACACAATTCCTGGGGTGTGATAGTTTCTAGTAATTACTGCACGCTAATAATGGGTGTGTTTAGAAATTCTGAGAAGATTACCTGAATGAAATTGAGTTGTTGTGACATCATAGCAAATCTTTCTTTTCTTTTTTTTTTTTTTTTTTTGGACGATTATCTCGATTATAAATTCATCATCTGATCTAGAGTACAATTAAAATACATTGTAACAAGTGTAGACATTTTTCACTCGTAAAAATATTTGGAAGACAAGCGTACGAAAGTGAGTCAGAAATGAGCCGCACTCTGTCTGTAGAATTCATTATTTTCATAAAAAATACAGAAATTTTCGATATAACATCATTGCTTTTGAATCCACTTTGTCCATCAGTCTACAAGCTTTATATCGTACACAAGGTGGAATATATCCGGAGTGCAACTCATTTTTGACTCGTACAGCACAACCAATTGTCCTTGCAAAAATAACGGTGCCTTATATTTGGCCATAGCAACAGACTGTAATAGCAAATTAAAAAATAATAGTAATTGTGTGTTTCTTTTTTCATTATTTATTGATACACTGACCAGCAAAAATAAAGTTGTGCCCTCATCTCCTCTAAATGCTCTGATTACAGCATGCAGTGCGGTGCCAGGTCATGTGTGAGAATGCTCACAGAGTCCTGGAGCACACTCGTATTCATGTTATTGCCACATAACATTACTGAGCCTGGACCTGAGCACCTCCAGCCAAACCCCAGGTCATAAGACCGATCATAACGCCGCCGCCTTCCTGCATCGGGAACTGTTACTGTATATAACTGCTGAGTGGAACTGTTCAATCCAAATGAGAAAGATTTGTTTTTTAAAAAAAAAAAAAAAAAAAAGAATGGCAGTAATGATGGAAATGTTATCTCAACGTCAAATCACTGCCGCTACACTTAAATGGTAAGAACTTAAACTAAACTTAAACTCAGAATCAGGTGTGCTGGAGAGAATCTTAAACCCCAATAAGAGAATGAAGAAGAGTCTTGGCACACAAAGAGAAGGAAACATCATGAGCGTGAACGACAGGAACAGCCATCAGGTTAACGCCCTTGCAGTCGTTCTCACTCAGACCCCCGTCAGAGCACTTCGGATACCAGCACAAAGCAGTCATGTTTATTCATGTGCCCGTTTGCAGATCATGGCTGTGTTCGGTGACTTGGTGCCTAAGAGCACCCCCATTTCTTATGTTTAATAGATACTAACTGGCCCCAATATTTATAAAGCACTCAGATGGCTAATGAGTTTTAAAGGCTGCCTGGATTATTCCAGAAGTTGCCGTGACGTCGCTGTAATGGATCTATAATGGACCAGGATTTTAGGGGTGATCACTAGCAACTGTACCGTCTGATACCGACACTGATCACCGATTACAGGGTCTATTTGAAAGCCTTATCATGTAGCATTATTTATTCAACTCTATTTAACAACAATATAAATTAAGTATAAAAATGACAAGAAAATGAAGATCATGAATTGACAAATGTCTTGTTTATTGGCAAGCAGCATGTGCAACATGTCAAGTTAAAACGAAGTCCTTGGTAAACGGAAATACAAAGACAGAAAGTCTAAAACTTTGGCTTTAGACTACTTTAAAACAATCAACAACAAAAGGCTACAGTTACACTTGTGTATCAGGTCAGCCCTGAGTTTTTCTGATTCACCTTAAGGACCAAAGATAATGAAATGCACAACAAATTAAATTACAATTTTTTAAAAAATAATAATAAACAACTTGTATCTCCATATCTGTATCTGTCTGTATCCGTCTACAACTTTATGTCACTTCTGAGGGCAGGGGAATCTCAGCCAGGTTCACATCTCCTGGGATGTCAAGATGAAAGGCAGTCAACACTAACAGGAGCACTGAAGGTGCAGGTGCACTGTCACGATGGCTGGGAAGAAGCTCACTCAGATTTTGTGGGCGTTTAGAGGAGTGCAGAGAGCAGGAGTGAGTAGAGAATGAGAAAGGCTGCATAAAGATTACTAGCTTGCTTCTTAAGCATCATGGGCAGATTTTTCTTTATAAATAAACTGTAAGCATCTCCACATTTTTGGCTGACAGCTTGTTTCGCTTCTCATCTATAATATTTCCTGCTGTTCGCTATCAGCGCTTTTGCATGGGGCACAGAGGTACTGTAGGGTCGTGCTGCTTGTGCAAGAGCAGGAAAGCGGCTTTAATTGTTCTGCCAAAAAACAAGAAACTGTCCGTTTTGTGGAATAACCGGCTCTGATAGGAAGAGGCTCGACTGCAATGATACTGAGCTGCTGATCTCACTGCCACCATCTTCCTGATCTCCATCCAACAACTCAGCACACATGACGTGGTACTTTCTCTGGGGGTTCGACCCGCTTGCAGCCAAACTCGCTTCACCATGCTGCTGCGCCAGGCCGGTGGGCAGGACATCAGAAAGCAGCCCAGGTTCCTGAGTGTGTCTGGGAAAACTTGTACCTTTTTTATTAACAAGAAAACAAAACATTCATTTATTATTTGAATTAAATATACGTTTATCAAAGAAAGAATGAATTTCTGGATTATTGTGATGTAAATTAAGGAGTCTACCAGAACAATAAAAATATGTTTCAGTTTATATTGATTCTGAATTTAAACATTTTCAGTGTTCATTTGTCAGCAACACAGCAAACACACAGTAGCAAATAACGAAATCATACCAGTTACTAAAAGAGGCTTTACTCTTCTAGTAACTGTAACTGTGAAATTTAGTACTGTAAACTTTAGTAAAACTGTTAGATGGGGAAAATTGATGCATCTATTCTGGGAGTGTAAGAAAATGAAAACTTTTTGGTATGAGGTGCACGATCTGGTTCAGAAAATCCACCATGTCTCCAACTATATACCTGCTAAATTGTAAAATACCACAAAGCAATGTAACTTTAAAGAAAGCACATATGTAGTGCCTAATCTTCTTCCATTGGAAAACCTTACATATGATTTACAGAACAAATCTCACCCATTCTGCCAGATACAAGCCCCTTTGTGGGATTTACTTTATCATGACCGTTTTCTTTTACTGGACTGTTTTGCCCTTTGGTTTTCTTCATGTTCACTCTTAACAGATTATTGTTTGTGTATTAGAAATGTTTGCTGTGGGTGTCGATTGTATATTGATTTGGCGCTGCTTTTTTGTTGGGGTTAGATAAATAAAAACAGTTAAAATAAGTAACTACTCCATTCTCAGACACCAATAAAATCAAGATTTTTAATTGAACCATTAAAAAGCACTCAATGTTTACAGATACATGTGGGTTTGAAAAACATTTTTCAGCAATAAGCAACAACAACAACCAAATTTTAGTTTAACATCTTAAAATGTGCACAAACATGATGAACTTGTTGGGCTTATCTAAAAAAAAAAAAAAAAAAAAAACACGTTTAAATCCTGTTAAACACCTCGAGTAAATAAAAATACCAAACTGTGGCCACCATCTATTCATAGTGGAATATATGGCATATAATATAAATTGTGTCCATTTTAAACCACAAGTTTACACACCCCAAACTGTTGGATTTTTCCCCCCATTTAAAAAAAAAAAAAAAAAACACTGCATTTTCAAAAATCTAAAAAAAGATGCAAAAAACCATTTAGATTTATATTCAAAAGCATTTATGCAAACATGCATAATTAAATTAGATGAAGCATTATTTGCTTACAAAAAAAAAAAAAAAAAAAAAATTTTAAAAAAAGTTGGCTGACAATATAAGGTACCTAGTCAAATTAACTCCAGTATGAAAAGGAAGGAGTTCAATATAAAAGTTGGATTAGAACTACACCATCTGTGGGGAAACTTGCACCCCATCCTATAGTTACTAAACAGAAATGAATGGTCAAGCTACACCAAGTTCAAGAAATAAATGCATTCTTTAGTCAATGGTAGCTTCAAAGACAACCATATACAAAGCAATAGAAAAAAAAAATCCATTACAAAAAGTACAAATAAATTTGATGTCACAGCTTACTGTAACACAGACGAGAGGTTTGGCTATATAAAAAGGTTTCCTTTTAGCATAGGCGAACAAGACATCTTCAGGAACATCAAATAAAAATTTAAAAACACCCCATGACAACATACGTGTAGAATGGCTGCAAAAGCACAGCTTGTAAGAACGGTGCTGGACAAAACACCGTGAGAATTGCAGGGATTAAAAGAGCGAGAGTTCCTGGTAATACATTAAATGCTGTGAAGGGTGCGTTGACGTTATAAAAATAGATCTTCCGTATAAAAGTAGAGGAATGAAAATCATCTATGCTCAGAGCATTGACAAAATGACAGTTGGTAGCCAATTAAAAAAAAAAAAAAAAAATTAATGACACCTTACATCTAAGCTATTTACAATAGGGTTCCCTGTTCCAGTCTTGGAGGGTCAGGGTCTGGAACGGTTTACTATTGACCCTGGTCAGAGCAGAGCCATAACCCAATGGTGACCAGACCCCAGCCCTCAGGAGTGCAACAGGGAATGCATTTTTTTTTTGCCATGATCACAAACGGCTTCAAAACTATTTACACATTCTCACAAACTACAGGCAGCCAGCCAGCCAAGTGCAGTTCCTTAAGAAGACCAGTGTGTGGCATTAAACACTGGGGCCATCGGTGCAGGGCTGCTGCCTAGATCAACAGTGCCAGCAACACTGGTACCAACACTCCCACCAGCTGACACATAGTTGGAAGGATTGAGGAATTCGTAGTGCTGCACAGCTGGGGGTAGACGCCAACTCCCCTGAGACCTTTGTGACATCTGGGACGGGGACAGAGGCCTGGGATAGTTCAGGTAAAACGAGGGCATCTGTGGAGGGCTCTTCGTAAACACAGCATCTCTTAATTGGGAGTTGTTATAGAGGTTTTGCGTCAGCAGTGGGGCATCCATCTGGAACTGAGAGGGACAAGATAGAGATCAATATTTGGACAGAGAGAGAGGTACAAGCAGCAAGATGGCTTTAATGATAAATCAAGATAACCTGCATACCTGAGCATGTGCAGTCTGTGCATTGGGAATCCCAGCGGCCATGTACCGCTCAGCCACCCAACTGTTATCTTTCTGGTGCCTCTTGAGTTTCATTCTGCGATTTTGAAACCAGGTTTTCACCTTTAAACAAGAAGAAGAAGAAGAAGACAGTTTAAACATCATTGTTCAGCACTTATGCAAAGATCTGGCTAAATAACTGTAGCTAGTAAAAGTGAATACCTGCTTGTAGGTGAGGCCCGTGAGTCCTGCTAGAGTCTTCATCTCCGCCGGGGTGAGGTATCTCTGCAGGTTAAAGCGGTCGTTCAGGGCGCTCATCTGCTCCTCGGAGAAGGCGGTGCGCGCTTTGGCCTTGCGCGGCGCGGAGACCGGCTTGGGAGACGGCGGGACTGTGGACACGGCTGGCAGGCCGCAGTCCCCCTCTACACTCATGCAGTTCGGGGCTTCTGACGGGGTGGACAGTGAGCTGGAGGCGAGCCCGCTATCGCCGGGGCTGCCGGTGTCCAGCGCGTGCGTTTGCTCTTTACTCCAGTCGGTGAGATCCAGATCCAGCAGCGCCGCGCTGCCCTCCCGACTGCTGCCCGAACTCCAGGAATCTGTTGCAGGAAACGAGAGCAAGATTGAGTTAGAATTGACTTACACCGGTGAAGGTGAACGCCACAACAAACAGGACTGGCAATAATAGAGAAAAAGCGTATTGGCGGTAATTTAAAAAAAAGTTGGTGCGTAATAAAAAAAAAAAGTTTTCGCGACCTGGCGTGTGTCCCTCGGAGTCGCTCGGGGTGTCACCGCCTGCTCGCTCCTGCTCCTTACTCACTTGATCGAACGGGACCCGGTCGTGCGAGGGGAACAGATGCCCGGTCTGCGTGTGGCTCTTCGGGTCGGTGTAGTTGTACACCATCGGGCCCGGGTAATGCGCCTCAGAGCTCGGGGCGGGTGCGGGGGGGGCGGGGGCCGCGGCGGCGGTGGTGACGGTGGCGGCGGTGGTGACGGCGGTGGTGTAGTCCGGGCTCCCGGGTGGAGTTTGAGAGGAGGACGGCGGCGGCTGTGTGGCGCAGTAGCCCCCGGTCAGCCCCACAGAAGAGCCGTAAGCGTGCTCTGCCCAGCTCATGTTCGCGTGCGCTTGCTCGTGAGGCTGCGGGTACATTAACCCGTAAGCGTAGGTGTGGTACGACGGACTGTAGTTGTAGCTCACCGGCACCTTCCAGTCAGCCATCTCTGTGCTCGCAGTGGGTTCAACAGATATACCCGAATTAACCAGTAGCGGAGTTCAAATGCGCAGTCTAACCTCCCGTCAACAGAGTGAGTGAAAACCCGGCAGTCCGAGCGCGCGCTGAGTGTGTGTGTCAGTAACACTCTCAACTCTACAGCAACCGTCCAGCGTGGTGATGAGGCTTTATAAAGCCAGGTGTGTGTGTGGGGGGTGAGGGGGATGGGGGGGGGGGTGGATCAGGTGCATCCGGAGGTCTGTGGTTCAGACCAATCAGAAACAGGCTGGGGGTGTCAAAACTTAGGGCTCTGAAAAACCATGCCCTTAAAAAAAAACCCTCCCCTATTTGTTTTATCTGTTATTTTAACTTCTTATTCTTGATCAGTATATGTCAGAGTTTTACAGAGCCAGGCAAAGAAATGTATACACACTTCAGAAAAAGAAAAGCTTGCATAAATATTGTTGAGCCATGAAGTCAATTTTAATAAACTTCCATAGAACTTGCTAGACATCAGTTTAAGAAGTGAACCGTTTAACATCAATGAATGCAGTTGCAGGATTAAAAAAAAAAAAAAAAAATCTAATGTTGACTTTTTAATTCTAGTTTGTTTACTTCTAGTGAATTGTATAGAATCCATTCACTCTTTAATCTTGTATTGCTAATTTAAGTGCTAAAGGTTGTTACAGAACTCAGTGTAGTCCAAGTTTGGTGTTTTCTCAATTGATTTATTTTATTTGTATAAATTTGTTATAAATGACTACTCTTTGTGTTTCATTATGTGCACATTAATTAGACTGATTCGAATGCCTGGAAGTATGAAGAAAGGTTATAATGTCTTTGCCATGTATACTTTTTTAGATGCAGTAGGTTGTTAATAGTCTGATGAAATGTATAAGTATGCATAGCATGACTTAGAGACAAGTGTTGGTCCTTTGCAGGAACCTTGCATTTTTCAACTACAGCAACAAAAAATAATTAATTTGCAGTTCTGGATAATTGCAATATATCGGAGGTTTTATTTTCCTATTCATATTCTGTTTGGGGTAACTGTGACCCCAGAGCATTTTTTTTTTACCAGTTTTAGCTTTATTTTTAATTTCAGTTTTAGATTGTCCTAATTCTGCATGATGTGCCAATAAACCAGCATTTTGTACTGTTGTTGTGCCCCAGACAGCCTCTGTATTAATTTATACAAAATTTGTGTTTAGAGTGTCAGTGAAATCAGCTATACAAAATCAACGAATTTTAAAGTTTTTTTTTTGTGCATGTATGTTCTGTCTGGTGTTGAGGACTTAAATTCTAATTTTATTTGTCACACACCCATACACAGTATGATATGCATTGAAATGCTAAAAAGGAAGGTGGTCTATAATAGAAAGATAGAGACACAGATCTTACTGCAGTAGGAAAAATTGCACTAAGGAAAAAGTACATTTAAAAATGTAAAATGTACTCTATTTTGACTCTGGTTACACATCTTCTAGCATTTACAAGTAGTCATTAAAAAAAAACCCTCCCTTTAGATTTATCCCATTATATGGGATGCAGTCTACCGTGCATACTTACTTTATGTACATTGAAGATCTGTTATGTACTTTGTATATTTTTGCTGCGTTATTTTAATTTGTATAGTTCCTGAACGTTGTGTTCTTACTTTGTTTGCTGTCTTATCTATAAAACAAATGTACTGTGTTGTTATGTAATTCTTTAGTTTGAGAGTCACTAATAACAGGAATTAAACACACACACACAACACTTTCTGTGTAGGTAGGCATAAGTTATAGACTATATATATAGACTACCTATGTGTAGGTAGACATAAGTTATAGACTATAGTTTATAGTTATAATTTTCTTATTACAGATGCAGCCCCTGGGACCCCAAAAAGCAAGGCAGTAAAGGCAATGCCAGCAGAACAATGCTTTACATATAAAGCATGTAAAAACATGCTTTATATGTTTTTACATTAAAACAGATGTAAAAACATATAAAACAATTCATACCCTATAGCTTTTTAACTTTCCCACACACTGTATGCCTTTGTGTTTGTCTTTCTTTTCAGTGGAGTTGTTTTTCTCTTTCCTAATGAGCCTAATCTGTTCAACTTAGTGGGTTAGTGCTCAGGTATTCAGGTGTTAATTCATGCACAACTAGCCAATCATCACCACATCATTGCTCTGTCTGCACATCGACTTCAAAAGCAAGGAGAGCTATCTATTGTTCTTGAAAACTCTCTTCACCATCTTTAATGCTAATCACTGGGTCGTTTTTCTTTTCTTTTTTAAAGGAAAGGAAAAAGGTATTTTTCTTTTTTCTTTTTGTCTAACCTGAAACTTATGTGGTTCATTCTACAATAACAGTGGCAAGTGCTGTCATTTAGTTTTACTGATGCCAAAATCATTTTAATTAATTAACAAAACAGACACATTACCTGTACATGATCGGGAAATTTAGTATTTACTATCAATCATGTAATACAATCTTACTTTAATGTTTAATATTTAACTGTAACATTTTTAAACACCAAGTTTAAGGAAAATTCTTTTCATACATTCATGCATGGGAGTGGGACTGTATAATTTTCATTTAAAGATATTTTTATATTATAGTGAATCTGATTCACTATAACATCAACATCTCATAAAATAAGATAGACACTAAAATCATTAATCTAATTACTAATAAGTATAATAATCATTATTATTATTGCGAGAGAGTGTCCTCCGTGCCTATAGGCGGCGCTGGTTGCGTGCGCTTCGGCTTTGGTGTAAAAGCTGCTGTCCCTTTAACAGCCCGGCTCGCGCTTCTTTCCCTCCAGCCCGCGTGCTGCCGGAGTTCGAGCCCAACTTTACTAACGCGCGTGCTTGGCGCCTCGGGCGTGTTTCCGGTCAGCTCGGTTGTCACACAAACACGCGTACGTTTTATTCTTTGCTGTTTGACTCGATTCTTGACACATTTCTCACACTACCTCTGTCACCTCACACTGCCTCAAGCCCAGCTTCATCTCTCAGTCACACACACACACACACACACAGAGCTAGCGTGGTAGCCGGTACTGCTGACGTTTCCTCCTGTAAGTTACAGTTCCAGCTGAAATGTCTGAAGAGCTCGAGCGCATCCTTTCCCAGCTGACTCTCCCTGATAATGCGGCTATTCAGAAGGTATGAGGCTGCCTCAGAGAGGTTGAACTACTGTAGAGTTACTTCAGTTATTATTATCATGATGATGATCATATTTATTATTATAATTTCAGGCCACTGCTGAGTTGAAACAGGCTTTTAAAGACCCGGCTATAATCCCAGCACTATGCACAGTCATGACTGGATCCACAAATCCACAGGTGGGAATCCACTGTGTCTCTTTTACTTCATTCACACGCAAGCCTTCATTCCAGATCATTATGACCACCTGACCATGTGACATCAGTGATGGTGACACAGTGAGTTATTGTGTTTCGTTTGTGAGGTGATTCACGTATCGACACACTGACAGTCTTCCATTTTTTTTCCCTTTTTTTTTTTTTTTTTTGGAATCTTTGGACTGAATAATTTGCTCTGTTAAGAAAAAAATAATTGGATATATAAACAAATGGATGACATGACAGAGATGCACCTTGATCAGTAACAATGTTGCTTTTTGCTTAATTTAGTTTGATGTTAAATTTTAAACTCTTGTATTTGAAGTTGGTTTGAGTCGTTTAAGTTTGGTTTTTAAGTGAGAACTAATGTTATAATGAACATGATATGTTTAATAAATAATTTAAAAAATTTTATGGTTTATTATTAAATTATGTAATAAAAGCAGGTAATCAGGATACTTTTAAAATTGTGATACTTATAGAATCGCAATTTAAATTGAATTAGGGCGGAGGTATAATAAGGTGACTGGTGATTTCTCTCCCTACTTTCTAGTCTTAACCTTTCCATCGGTTTGTGTTATTTGAATGAAACTTCACGGGACAGCCATCGCTCCCTACGTGCATGACCCTGTCACAAGATTCACAGATTTCCAGTTTTGGATTGACCCAGTTTTCTCACTATCACAATTTGTCCCTTGTGAAAGTCGTTCAGATCACACACATCTTTCCTGCTTCCAACACATGAACTTGAGGGGAAAAAAAGAGGTCATGACCTTCCAAAAGTGGTCCAAAGAAGGGGAGTCATACTATATAATTTGTTTTATTTCATCTTATTTGTTTATGTTCCTTGATAATAAATAGGTAAATGATCATCAATCTTATCACGGATACATGTACACTGATTATAACAGCGATATATGTACAAAGAGAGAGTCATATAAGGAGTGCTGTTTTCCTCCCTTGTTTCTTTTGCCATCAGTCTGCCTGCGGCTGGAAAGAAGCTGTTATATAAAAGTGATGTGTGTGATTAAACTGTCTTTGGTGGTGTGTCGTGCTGGGGTCGGATTTAATGATCAATATGACCTCTATGACTCTGGAGAGTGTTACACCTGTGTGGTGTTTCTGAGTTAACTCAGTTGGATGAAATGGATAAAAAGTGCTCAGAACACACAGTGCATCACTGTTATGGCTGATCGGTGTATGCTGTCTCATCACTTCTAAAGTGCATTTCTCTGTCACACACTTTCTTTTTTAGATCCGGCAGTCGGCTGTGGTGATGTTGAGAATGCGAGTCAAAAAGCACTGGAAGAAAATTATTCCTGATCATAGAGAAAGGTTAAAGCTCACTTTACGTGTACTGTGGCATTTACGTTATACAGGGTGGAGCTTAAGTTTCCATACATGGGGGACAATAAATATATATATTTAAAAAAAATTATAATAATAAAATATGTATATATATTATATATTTTTATTATTATTATTATTTATTTTTTATTATTATTTTTTATTATTATTATTATTATTATTTATTTATTTATTTTTTATTTATTTATTTTTATTATTATTATTATTTTTATTTTTTATTTTTTTATTTTATTTTATTTTTTTTACTATTTGGTCATGGGTATTTATTCATTAAAAAAAAAAAATTCTGTGTATGGAAACTCATAGCCCACCCTGTATATTATGGGATAGACACGGGATATAACTCTTATATTTCATCCTTTAGTCTAAAGGCTGTGGTCCTGCAAGCCTTCAGACAAGAAACGGAGTAAGAACATCTATTTAGTTCCTTCAACATTAATTTTATTTTGCATGAACATCTCTAGTTTTTAGATGGTTTCTTATGTTTTTCCCCTAACCCTCTTGTCAAGACACACAGTTCGCTACTCCCTCGCTCAGCTCAGTGCTGTGATGGTGAAACACGAAACACCTGACCGCTGGCCTGCTCTGTTCACACTGCTGACTGAATCCACCAGCAGCAACAACCCTCAGGACAGACAGGCAAGTTTGAGAAATCACATGAAAAATGAAGAAAAGTTTTGATGGAGGATCACTGGTGTTAATGATGATGGAAACGGCGGTGTAACAGATGTAAGATGAACTTGTACCCTGTTAATGGGTGTGATGGGATCACTGTGAGGATCACCATCTCCATGTCCATCAGGGTGTTAGATTTATCCTCGAAACAAATCAGAAGCCAGAAGTCAGAATAACTAATGATTTGAAAGACCCTTCTCTCTATGGGTCTCTATGAAACCTGTTTAAATTCCTCATGCAAGGTTATTCTTATATACTTATTTTTTTGTAACACCAGAGTACAGCCCCACTGCACATAGAGTTTAACAGTAAGATTTATTAAAACACTAAATGCTCCTGATACTAATGCTCAATAAATCTGTCTATTTAGTATGAAGAGATTGGTTTTTCCTAAAAACACAAACAAGGACAACAGAGTAGTTCAAATCTCATGCCACAAGGTGTCAGTATAAATCTCTAAGAAATCCTCATATTGGGCTTCATATATCAAATGTATTAAGTAAAGTTGTGTGAAGCCAAAGCAAACATATTTTCTAGTCTTTAGCCACCCCTTATTTTTTCATAATTTGCTTCTAAAGATCTGAACTTTCTTTTCTTTTATTTTATGCGGTCTTGAGGAATAGCTGTTCAGGCTTCCTGAAGGACTTATGTCTCTCATTTACAGTCCATTATCTGTCTCTGAGCAGGTTCAGAGGAAAGTCTTTTGTTTGTTAGGCCACACAGTGACCTTTGAATGATTCAAGTGATAACGATGATGTTAAACGCTGACTGGTTGGAACAGACGAGAGGGGAAACGGCTTAGTTTGAAACTTTAAGCACCTTGCAGTCTGTTACAGTAATCTACATCATGTAATTTCAGCTAATATTATTTCAGCTATAATAATTAATTTCAACTAATATAAAGAAATTAGGGGAGATTGAGACATGTGAGTTTACACTCGAGTTAAAACCATGCTTGATTTGCATTTGGTTGATGCCCAAACATTTGATAAAAGTCAAATCTCTGAGAGAAATCAACATCTAAACAGCAAAAAAAAAGTTCTCAGAGATGGTTTCTCATTTAGTTCACAAGAAATCTGAATTTAATTGAATTAAATTTACTTCATGAAAATAGTTTGCCATAAAAACAAAGAAAAAAGACATACACTGTGCCTGGATTTAAAGTATTGCACACCATTAAACACTAACATGGCAAACAAAATTAATTTATAAGCCTAAATTATCGTTTGTTGAGGAGATAAAAAAACTTCCCAGTCTGTAAACATAAGCGTAGATATGTAAGTCTTCAGTCAGCTGAATATACTTACAGTATCACTTACAGTAAGAGTTCAGTTTATAGTGTGTATATACAGCTTTATGCTGATATTGTGCAACCTGTTAACTTCTAGCTTTTTATTCAGTATTAAAGTGGAATGTGTTGGGACCATATAATATAGTGTGTAATATTGGGTGGGGTGGAGGGATACATACTTTATTTTAAACAACCTTTTTTTTTCTCTGTCTTTTAGGTCGGTCTGTTGTTGCTGAGCAAAGTTGTGGAATCGAACCCTGAGCCCTTCAAGCCCCACTACAAGCAGCTGCTGCAACTGTTTGGCGTTGTGCTCCAGGATGTGACCAACACCACCGCCTTGTACTATTGCATCCTCACCCTGACTGCCATCACTGCTTACACAGGCACAGAGGAGATGGTGAGCTCAGTCTAACTTCACTGCAAAGGAAAAAAGCTGTTTTTTTACTCTATCTTACTGCAAGACTGTTTATCTTGTTTAAGTCATAAATATGAAATGGATTCTCTTGGTGGTCAGATATTTTACACATAATGCCATCTTGTTGTTTTTTTTGTGAAACTTTAGACTCTTGTTTAGACATGTATAGGAACACCCCCCCCTCCCCTCAGTAGTGTCACAGGATCATTTACTTGTTTTCTTTGTGTGTGTGCTTTTTTCCAGAATCTGATGCGCTCATTAATCCCCAAACTGTTAACTGCTCTACAACACCTCATTCAGACTGACCAGGTCAGAGTCTCTTGCAATGTGTTCTCCACCCTGTATTGATCACCCATAAAGTATGCGCTAACTACTCAGCTGTTGACCTTTCTTAAACCCATTCAGCATTCGTAAACCTGTTTAGTCTTTTGTTCTTTTGTGTGTCCTTGACTTTATGTCTTGGGTTTTGTGTTCCAGGATCAGGCCAGTCAGGCCATGGAGGTGTTTGATGAGTTGTTGGAGAGCGAGGTCTCAATCGTGGTCCCACACATTGCTGAAATTGTTCGCTTTTGTTTGGAGGTCGGCTTTAACAAACTCTATTTTGCATACGTTAGTTTGTGATTTAATGCCTGTTAGTGTCTTTAGAGACTTTAAAGGACATTTCTAACAGTTTTGTATGAAGTACAGTGGAGCAGTAGCACAGATGAGGACGGTGGACTTCAAAGGGTTTTTACTTTACTTCCCGGTTCCACAAAACATGCATGTTGGGTTGATTTGTTTACTTTAAATTACCTCAGTGTGTGAACGGGTGTTTGTCTGCTTAATGCTTTGCCCAGGACGTGTCCCTGTCTTCTGTCCAGTTCTCCGATTATTGGCTTCAGATCCACTGTAGACCCTGACCAGCATAAAGATGAACAAATGATCAGTATTAGGAGTGATTTGGTTGCGTTTTATTTATTTATTTGTTTGTTTGTTTATTTATTTATTTGTTTGTTTGTTTATTTTTGAAGGTGAGCGCTGATGTTTCTCTCAGCAATTCTCTGCGTGTCAAGGCCCTGTCCTGTATTGCCCTCCTCGTTAGACTCAAGAACAAGGTACTGTTATTACTCTTAGAGACTCATACGCTATGAAAATTTGATTTAAGAAGGCGTTCATTCTGTTTGCGCTTCTTCAAGGCTGTGATAAAGCAGAAGCTTCTGGCGCCGATCCTGCAAGTCGTGTTTCCTATTTTGAGCGCCACCCCTGCACCTGGAGAGGAGGACCCCGAGGATGAGGAAGACGATGACGGAGATGAGGACAGTGAGAGACCCAAACATTTCGCTGCTCAGGTGTGACCCTCACACCTTTTGACTCTCATATTTGCTCAATTTCAGACTTTGTTTCTGGAAGATTTTTGTTGTATTGCAGTGATGTGTAGATTAAAGAATAATATACAGTTAAAACGTGGATTTCAAGCATAATTCATTATGGAAGCATGCGTGTAATCCAAAGCACTTGTATATCAAAGTGAATTCCCCATAACATTACAGTAAAACCTTGGATTGAGAGTAACCTGGTCTGCGAGTGGTTTGCAAGACAAGCAAAATTTAAAATAAATTGTAACTTAATGGACGAGCGAGGCCTTGCCATACAAGTAGTACGCATGCACTTGTCTGCCGAGTGTCACATGATCACAACTGAGCCAATGGGTTCGGAAATCCTCAAAAGTAGGCAAAAGCTAGAGAGGTTCCTTGTTAAAGTCACACAAAAAGGAAAAGATAAATGGACAGTCACAGACGAGTGACTGAAACTTTTACAGGTTTTAATATAAAAAAAAATGCTGATTTTATATGCAATAAAACATGTCGGGAGGAAAGACTGATAGAAAGAGAAGTTACAAAAAAGCACGTTGTTTTTATTATTAAAAAAAAAAAACGAATTGATTCTCGACAGACACTTGAGAAAGATAAAAGAAAAACTTTTCAACATATTTTTATTAATCTCGAATTTCCAGGTGATCGACACGATGGCTCTTCATATGCCGCCTGAAAAACTTTTCAGCCACGTGGTAAGTGACATCAATATACAGTATGTGATACGAGCCCATTATTAATATTAATTCATTCTTAATAAATCACCTGTGATTTCAAATACAATGTTGAATTCTTAATTTTGATTGATTTAATTTAATAAAAGCTGCTCAAGTGTAAATGAAGTGCAAGAATCCTGATTGAGTTTTTTTTTTTTGTCAATATTAACATCAGGTTTATTCAACATGAGAATTCTAACTTTGGACAAAAGCACACTGCTGTTAGACTAATGGATTTTAACACAAAACTAGATGATCATTGGGAAATGCAGTGCAGTAACTGTTTATTGTCTTGTTTGTATAATCATTGGAAGCTAAAATCCTGTGTGTGCGCGTGGAGCAGGAGATGAATGACTGAATTACAAAACAAATTATTTTATCAGGTTTAATACTTAATCAAAGACATGGAATATTACAAGAAGAATTGTGTCAAGTGTACGCATCAGTCTTTTGGGTGTTATGACCTGAGATAAATGCCACACAGGGAATTTAAATTGTACATCTTTAGTTTAAATTTTTATACAAATTAGGAAGAATTCCCAAATCTTTAGAAAGACCGTGTTTATTACAGCATTTGTTTAACAGTCTCCTTATTGAGCAGGATTGTTTGATTAGTATTGGGTTTATTTGTCCTCTTAAAGTACAGGGTGTCCAAAAAATGTTATGAAACATAATTTAAAATATGAATATCTGAGTAACTACATGTCCCTAATCCAGGGGTCGGCAACCTTAAACACTCAAAGAGCCGTTTGGACCTGTTTCTCACGGGAAAGAAAACACCAGGAGCCGAAAACCCTTTTGACATGTAAAATGAAGAGAACTGTGTATATCGTTTATTTAAATTTAAATTTTTACCTTTTCTGTTCTGTATATTAAAAAAAAAAACTAAACTGATGTTGCATTCATGAACAAAAAACATTTTGACAAAAGACGCTTAGTTGGAGGCTACTGAAATAAAATACTTTCAAATAAATATCAAATCAATGTCTATTTGAGTTCTCCTCATATTTATGAAATAAAAAGTCGAACTTAAATTCTCCATCTGCAGCAAAATGCCATCTGCGTCTATGTGACGTCATCCTTTTATCGCGCGTACTGGAGCACGCGGGTAACCTGAGTCAAAAAGGACTATTTATATAAATTGCGTCTCGGCCGGGGTGACGCATATCAGCGGTTGTGACGCATACTTTGAGCGACAATTTCGTTTTAATGGTACAAGAAGTACACAAAAAAAACGAACTAAAATAAATTTAAATTAAATATTCATATACACGAAATTAAATAGACTTCATGTTGAAAAAGAAAATATTTATTTATCCAAATTCCAACAACATATTCAATCAGATATAGATTTTATAACCGATTTCACAAAGCTGTGACACGACGCACATCAGGTCGGTAGTCCAGCTCACGCAAAACTGTCTGTCTATGAACATTGTGTCAAGTTTTTTGGGACACCATGTATTTTTGTCAAATGATGTTAGAAACAGAAAACCTCAAGTTTAGTCTGTTATGGACCCGACCATGACACAACTATGAAGTCTGTGGCTAGTTGATGTGTTATAAGCAGATTCACATTTCAGAGCATGTTGCCGTTTGAAAATAATCAGTGACTTGTTTTTTTCTTGGTTGTATTTCGTTCCTAAATCTCTGGGGTTTCCTCTCCTCTAGATGCCCCTGACTCAGGCCTGCCTGGCCAGTGAGAACGCTTATCAGAGGAAAGGAGGGATCATGTGCCTCGCCGTGCTGGCAGAGGGTTGTGCAGACCACATTCGCACCAAGTAGGCCCTTCTCCACGTGTCGACCTTTTTCTCCACACAAGTGAATAAATGTGCGCTAACACGTGTGCTTGTGTGTCAGGATGCTGTCGTCCATGCTGCAGACGGTGTGTCGCAGTCTGTCTGACAGCAGCCAGGTCGTGCGCAGTGCGGCGCTTTTCGCTCTGGGTCAGTTCTCCGAGTACCTGCAGGTGAGAGGACGTGATTTATGTGCCGTGTGAAGCCGTCGATGCTTTATAGTAAGCAGGTGGGCTCAGCTTTTAACTGGTGTGCTTGCTTTGTCACAGCCGGAAGTCAGTAAGTACCACGCGGAGCTGATGCCCCTGTTACTAGGATACCTGTCTTCTCTGAACGAGGGAAAAATCGGACATGTCACCAAGGCGTTCTATGCCCTGGAGAACTTCATAGAGAACCTGGGTAAGAATGTGTCCTATTCCATAAACAAGATGAAAATGTCATTATTGATCATAGTTTGGTGAGGTAAGTTATTTATGAAGTGTGTAGACGCAAGTGCTGTGTGAGTGTATGCCTCAGGGTCTAATTTGTAAAAGGTGCTTGAGGGTGTATTTATTTCTGTTACAAATCTGTTTAGTTTCTGTCACAATTGTGATGGTAAATTTTTTGGGGAATGTGTTGCTTTTTATGTTTAGCTCACCTGAGTGATGTTTTGTTTTTCATGTTTTTACATTGTTAACGTCACAAACAGCGGATGGGAATCATCGGTCACTTCCACATACCATTTTGTCTCATATTATACCCACCTCGATGCCTGTTCAATTCAAATTGTGATTCTATAAGTATCACTATTTTATAAATATCATGATTAGATATTACAAGATTAGAACAACTGAAACAAAGATCTAAAAGCAGTTTAGCAGCAAACTTTGTGAAAACTAATATTTGTGTCATTCTAAAACTTTTGGCCACGACTGGATGTTTGGATGTTCTCCTTGCGTTATCATTCATAAGGTGTAGCACTCTTCGCCAGGGGGCAGATAGGAGATTTTTAACATGTGGGATTTTTTGATAATGTACCACCATAGGAATGTGTTTCTGTTGCGCCGCTCAGCAGCTTCTGTGCTCAGTACAGAATCGTTTGTATCTGAGGCTGATCATTGGTCACGGCCGTATATATATGTGTGTGTGCATGAATCCAATTTGTGAGAAAATGGGTATAAATCAAAATAATCAGTTTGTCCCTATACACATACAATCTAGTTTTAATGATGTTTGGATGTTCTCCTCCTCTCTCTCCACCAGATGATGATATTCAGTCCTACCTTCCTACTCTTATGGAGACCATGCTGTCTGCCCTGAACAACTCGGTCAACCTTAAGCTTAAGGAGCTTGCAGTCAGTGCTATAGGAGCCATCGGTAATCAGAAGGGTCTTAATAATGATTAATAATTAATTACTTTGCATGGTTTTTTTTTTTGTTGTTTTTTTTTAAAGCATTTATATGTATATCTGTTTTGCTAGTCTACTGTTTCTCGCCATTTCTTTTTGTTTTAATTCATCCATTTCATTGTTTGTTTGAAGCTGTCTCTACACATCACATCTCCAGATTAATGCATTTGTTTCAATTCTGTTTTTTTAATTAGCTAATGCTGCTAAAGAGATGTTAGTGCCCTACTTCCCACCTGTAATCGAGAGCTTGAAGGGTTTCCTAATAGACACGCGTGATGAAATGAGACCGCTGCAGACCCAGGCCTTGGGTAGGGATGATGCCTACTTCCTTTATATCAGGGGTGTCCAAATCCAGTCCTGGAGGGCCAGTAACCAGCACAGTCTGTAATTCACCAACACCTAAACACACCCACTGAACCTAGTAATTAACAGATGAGTTAAATCAGCTGTGTTTGAGAAGAAGAAGCACCAAACTGTGTTGGACACTGGACCTCCAGGACTGGATTTGGACACCCCTACTTTATATCTATATTCTTTTAAAAAACATCCACTAATCCTCATCCTTCTCTTTCCATTTTTCTCCACTTTGACTCAGACACTCTGTCCGTGTTGGCCCGCACTGTTGGTAAGGATGTGTTCGGTCCGCTGGCTGCGGAGTGTGTGCAGCTGGGCCTGAAGCTTACTGACGCTGTAGATGATCCGGATCTGCGCCGCTGCACGTACGCCTACAGTTTGCTTGATTTTGACATGTTTTTGATGACAGGTCCCTTTTTTTTTTTCTTTAACAAGTTAACTCGGGTCTCAAAGCTCCCATGAAGCGTGTCAGGTCACGCAGCTTGTTTCAAATGCAGCCCAATTATTCTATTAATTAAAAAAGAAAGTTTTATTTATACTCCCTTTATTTCACTCCGTCTCTAAATGCGCCGTTTCAGCGTCTGTGTAAATGTCTGTAGCTACTGAAATTCCCGTAAACAGTTTGGTGCTTGAGCGTCCAATAACGAAACTGAACTCCATATTAACTGAACACATTTTCTTCTCAATCTCCTAACACACAGTATGAGTGCAGATCAATCCCTGCTTTCTGTTTCACCCAGATGAGGATGGGTTCCCTGTTGAGTCCGGTTCCTCTCAAGGTTTCTTCCTATTGCCATCTCAGGGAGGTTTTTCCTTGCCACCGTCACCGTCAGCTTGCTCATCGGGGACAATCTGATAATTTTGATTTCATACACATTGCCAAAATTTTCCTTTGATTCTGTAAAGCTGCTATACGGCAATGACCGTTGTTTTATAAGCGGTGTATACAGTAAATAAAACTGAATTGAATTTGCGGTCATACTGAGTGTTTCAGGAGAAGTGTTTAAGTTCATATGGAGTCCACTTTGTGTGTAGGATCAGGTATGAAACTGTTTGTAGGAACTTTGGCCCTCAAAAAGTGAGCGACTGGAGTTACAAGTCATCAGAGGGAAAATAAAAGAAGCTTGTTGTAGGTTGTGTGGCAACAGAAATTATTCTGTTGTATTTGTAGAACAACGGTCATTGTCGCAAAGCAGCTTTGCAGAATCAAAATAAATTTATGAAAATGTGAATAAAATGTAAAAAATGTGTATGAATAGAAATGATGAGATTGTCTCTACATTTACTCACAGCTAGGAACTGAGTAACTTGGCTAAAATCCCTGATAATATCTCTTAAACTTTATCTAACTTTATTGTTCTTTATCCTAAAATAATAATAAAAAATATTCTAGTGAAGAAAACTTGTTTTTGTAATGGATGTAATTTAATATTGGCTGAAATGTCTATTCGGACGAGATGTACTGTATACACTTCATCCTTTTTTATAAAACACCCAGTAGACATCTTCAGTGAGGGAGGGAAGTGTACTCTTTATAGTAACTTTACTATGCAGTCAAATAAAAATTAAAAAACACATCAAGTATTTGATTGTGACTAAAACCCCAGGTCTGCTCCATGACTTCATTAACACACCTCCCCATTGAAAAATGACCTTTTAGGGGAAACGGATGCGTGAATATATGTGTGTGTTTGAAAAACTGATGATCCATCCAGATACACACTGTAAATCACTGTCTAGCTGCAGTTGATGTCAATCAAATTTGCAAGTAATTGTTTAACCTCTTGATCGACTGCATTTATTTTGCTTGTTCAGGTACAGCCTGTTCTCAGCCGTGTCCACGATCAGTCCAGAAAGTATTGACCCTCATCTTACTGCGATCACCACGCTGATGCTCATGTCCCTAAAATCTACAGAGGGTGTGACGGTCAGTGACAAAAACGTAACAGACACTCTGCGCTCTGTACCAAGTACTTCCCGAGAATGTTCGTAATGTGTGTCTCATCACAGGCTCATGTAGAGGAGGACAAGCAGTTTGTTCTCTTGGATGATGATGATGACGATGATGATGATGATGAAGGTGATGCTGTATTGGAGGAAGATGGAGAGAATGAGGTCGAGGATGTTGCTGGGTGTGTTTCGTTGTTTGTGTTTCGTTGTTTTGTTCTAGTGTGTGCTTTGAGGTTTCAGTGATTCTAATGCTTTTCCTTCTTTGTAGTTTCAGTGTGGAAAATGCTTACATTGATGAGAAGGAGGATGCTTGTGATGCCCTGGGGGAAATCGCCTTTAACACCGGGTAACAGACTTTAGATACTACAATACAGTGTTTTGTTTTGTTCTTTTCTTTTAAAAAGCATGATATTATTTGAAGGTGTGTGTACACATTGTTGCTTTTATAAAATTGTCTAATGCTGATGATTTACATGGTTTGTGTATAAACCTCTTTCTCCTTCTCTCTCAGCGCTGCATTTCAGCCCTTCTTGGAGTCGAGCTTTGAACAGGTCTATAGTCTCTGTGATGTAAGTCGCTGACAAAATGTCTCTCAAGCATTGATGCTCATCAGCCAGTACAGGTAGTCCCCGATTTACAAAGTCGGAATTACGTCTGACAAAGTTTTTTACGCCTTTGACACGAATATACAATGGTAAAGCACACCAGTCCACTTGACAAAATCATTGTCCATTTTTCCCACATTGTCATCATGTGACCAAAAAACATAATTGTGCCTAAGGAAATGATTCTCGGAGCGGTTTTCCACTGTGAACTCAGGAAATGGCTGTCCTGATGGTGAATAATCGTAATTTCCTATCATTGTGCTACCTATACATTCACTTACACAATTAAAATATTGTATATGATTGTAAATATTGCTATCTTCTGCACTGCAGTGTTTATTTTTCATACAATACACATGAGCTACTTCTGTGATTGACCTAGAAGTAGAACTGCGCTCCGTTCGTACCTGAGGAAATTTGTAACTCGAATGTTTGTAAGTCGAGGACTACCTGTATTTTAACACGCTGTCTGTATTAAAATATGGGTTTAGCGTATTAATTCAGTAATGTGTGTGAACCTAGTGACACTTTAATTATGTGTGGGTCAGTAAATTGCTGTGTGTGTTTGTGTGTCTGTGTGATGCTTCATCAATAACTTGTGTGTGTGTAACAGTTTCCACACGAGAACGTGAGGAAAGCAGCCTTTGGTGCGCTGGGCCAATTCTGTCGAGCTCAGCATAAAGTCTGGGAGGAAAATTCTACTGAGGCTAATCGTCAGGGTATACAGTACCTCATACGCCTCATTTTCATACCCCCTCTCCCATCTTATTCCCATCTTTCATACACCCAGTACTCATCATCTACACGAATCAGATCCTAGTTTATCCAGTAATGCAGTTATTAGGCTCTGGATTTATTTAAAAGTGAGTTAAAATAACCCATCCTTTGACCTTCATCAGTCTGATGAACAGCGTGTGTGTGTTTGTAGCGCTGCATAAACTGCTGGATGTGGTGCTGCCCTGCTTCCTGGAGGCAGTGAAGCAGGAGCGTGAGCGTCAAGTAGTCATGGGAGTTTTGGAGGCCATGAACAGCGTCATCAAAACGTGCAAAGGTGAAGCTTTGCAGACGCCCCAAAGATTAGCAGACGTCAGTCATGCCATCCGAGACGTTCTGAAGAAGAAGGTGAGGATGACCAGCGTGCCGTGGTGGTGGTTGCATTCTGTTCTGTAGATGTATAATAAAAAGAGACTGTGTACTTCAGACAGGCGAGGAAGTATTTAGGAACTATTTAGAAATACAGAAGCAGCAGATCAAGATATAAACTTTGACAACTTGATCTTTCAGCAGAACAGGGATTTTAAGCATACTGTACCTCTTATAGTAATGACAACATGGCTTAAAGATGAAAACTTGAAATTTCTCTTTTCATAAAACGTGGGTCAAAATTTCAAGGAAGTAAAAGCTCTATGACTATTAATTTAGCCATTTAGATAATCATAGCCTAAAATATGAGTAAAGCTGTATCTCTGCGAACGAATTTAATCTGTTCTGGGGGCAAAACTGCATATTGTGAAACACATTTTCCTATAGGAAATGATGTAAATGCGCATAATCTGTATCAAACACCCAAAATATTACCAATTTCCAAAACTATAATAACCTATATAAATATATACTGTATATACATTTTAGAACAGACATGTAAATAAACTAAAATATGAAATAAATAGACATTAAACCTCACTTAACCTTAATTTATTATTCCTCTTGGCACTGACTGCTTTAAAAACCAAACTGAAAGTGGCTCCCTTGTTAACATTATTGGGACTCATGATGCCATGTCTTCACTTAATCTTGCACAAAATGCAAAAAAAAAAAGTTTTTGGTTAACTTGCTCGTGTGCCATAAATGCTTCGTATGCCGAGGTGAGGCCAATTTCTTGCAAAATTCCAGTTCATAATTCACAATGTGGGATGTTCGTATGCTAAAGTACCGCTGTGTGTTAGGTTAATTAATCATGATGACCAACGACTTATTGTTCTGATGGTGATTAACTCATTTTAAGTGTGTGTAATAAATCTTCAATAGAATGCAGTTTGTTTCATACGTCGTGTTCTCTGTTTTTCACAGACTGTTTGTCAGGACGGAGGAGGTGATGAGGGAGATGATGACGAGCAACAGGTTCTTATCTGCCTCCGTATACTCATCTACATGTGTACATACATCAGCAAATGAAAATTAAAGTTTTGGTATCACAGAGATATCATCAGTTTTTTGTAATTTTGTCTGCGTCAGGCCGAGTACGATGCCATGCTGCAGGAGTTTGCCGGGGAGGGAATTCCTGTCCTGGCTTCAGCCGTACCAGCGGACACGTTTTATTCTCACCTCAATGATCTTCTGCCCCTGATTATGAACAAAGCTGTGAGTCCTACACTCTGTTCTCCTCATGAGAAATCCCCCAGTGATCTGTGTTCTGTGGAGCGTGACTCAGTCTTTTCCTCTGGCCTGCAGAAGTCTTCGTGCACCGTGGCAGACCGGTCCTTCTCTGTAGGCACACTCAGCGAGACGCTGCATTCTTTGGCCGGTGTCTCCGGAGGCAGGGCCGTCGCAGGAAAACTGTCCAATCGGCTGCTGCCGGTGTTCGTTAGTGGTGTTAAAGACAGCGATGCAGAGGTGCGCAATAACAGTGTGTTCGGCCTGGGAGCTCTGGCACAGGCCGCCGGTCCGCTCATCTCCTCGTATCCTTCACTCTTTTCTGTATACGCTACAGCTCACAATCTCTCCTATAGTTTTTTTTTTTTTTTGTGGTCATATGTATGTTTTGGTTCTGAATTGCTGGTTTTCCTCAGCGTCTTACTGCAGTCATTACCCCATGATGTTGTCTGTCTTCTCCAACATGCTGGTCAAAGAGTCAGACAGGAGAGTGATCGATAATCTGTGTGCTGCGCTTTGCCGGATGATCACGAGCCACACCGAGGGAGTACCACTAGAGCAGGTACAGGACAGCGGGTTGGCGAGTCCTCTGTGACGCCTTTTGATTAAGTTTGCCTTTTATACGGTGCCCTACATAATTATTGGCACCCCCTGATTAAGATGTCTTAAAAGCCTTAAAATAAATTCGGTATTTATTGCAGAAGCATATTGTCACACCGGAAATTGTAGAAAAATATAACGTGAATTTTAAAGGGAAATAAAAATTCCTGACTAATAAATAATAATTTTTCATGAAATAACCTGTTCCACAATTATTGGCACCCCTAACAATTCCTAGAAAATAAATGTAATTGAAGTATTTCTGTCATTTCTACAGTAGTTTACAAAGTTGATCAGAGTATCTAGGAACGTTTAATTTGTAATTTATCACTTCCTGCTTCCCTGGGGTATAAATATGACGTGACGCAGAGGCCATTTCTCTTATCCACTCTTCAACATGGGAAAGACGAGCCTGGATGAGGACGCAAGTTTATTATGCCTCCACGCACAGTGAGGTGGATGGTAAGAGAAATAAATTCTCCAAAGCTCACTGTTAAAGAACTGCAACAAATGATAGCATCTCGGGGTCACAAAGTCTCCAAAACAACCATCAGACGCTATCTACATGCCAACAAGCACTTTGGGAGGCATGCAAGGAAAAAAACTTTTCGCAATCACAATCATAAACACAAACGTTTGGAGTTTGCTAAGCGGTACTGAGGCTTCAACTGGGACCGTGTGCTTTGGTCAGATGAGACCAAGATAGAGCTTTTTGGCAACAAACACTAAGTGGAACACAAAAGATGAGTCTGCAGAAAAGCACCTCATGTCCACTGTGAAGTACGGGGGAGGATCGGTGATGCTGTGGGGCTGTTTCTCTTCCAGAGACCCTGGGAACCTTGTTAGGGTGCATGGCATCATGAATGCTTTGAAATACCAGGACATTTTAAAGTAAAATCTGGTGGCCTCTGCCCGAAAGCTGAAGATGGGTCGTCACTAGGCCTTTCAGCAAGATAATGACCCAAAACAATCTACACAGAAATGGTTCACCACACACAGAATCAAGCTCCGCCCATGGCCATCTCAGTCCCCAGACCTCAACCCCATTGAAAACCTGTGGAGTGAGCTGGAGAGGAGAGTGCAGAGGAGAGGAGTCAGGTCACTGGATGATTTAGAGACATTGTGCAAAGAGGAATGGTCGGAGATCCCTCTTTCTGTGTTCTCTAATCTTGTGAAACATTATAGGAGATGATCAGGTGCTGTTTTGTTGGCAAAAGGGGGATGTACAAAGTATTAAACCTCAGGGGTGCTAATAATTGTGGCACCCATGATTTGATGTAAAATAATTATTTCCTAATGTGGGATTTTTTTCCCACTGAATAAATGCACTCGAATTAAAGATTGGAATTTCCTCTTTTTCCCCCCCATTGTGCTCCTATGTTATTTAGAACAAAACAGATTTTTTTTAGGAGCTAAAGAACACAATTTAACCAGGGGTGCCAAGAATTATGGAAGGCACTGTAAGTGTGTTGAAACAAAACAGAAAAATTTAGATGGTGCATTAAACTTGTAACTTCACTTTAATTTCAATATTTATTAGAGTAAAATATATATTTTTTTAACGTACAGTACCAGTCAAAGTTTGGACACACCTAAATCAATCTTTTGTTTTATTCTCCTTTCGTAATCTTCTCTTATACATTCTAGTCCAATACTGGAGATTTTAAAACTATGAAATATGTTACACAAGGTTACAAATATGGAATTAGATAATTAAGTAATACATGAAGATCAGCTGTTCTGGAACAGCACAAGAACAGTATTATGTCGAGTGCGTTTGCGAAACCCATCAAACACCAGAATGAAACTGTCTCTCATGAAGAGCTTCCCAGGAAAGTAAGACCAAAACTCACCTCAGCTGCAGTGGAGAAGTTCATGTAGAGTTACCTGCCTCAGAAATCACCAATTAACACCAGACAGCACATCAGAGCCGGTATGAAGGATTTACAGAGCATCAGTATCAGACATGTTCCAGTATCAACTGTTTATTACATATTTTGGATTTTGTTTTAGAATGTTGAAAGAAATAAAAAATCACCATGGGATTAGAAGCTGTGTCCAAACTTTTGACTGGTAGTGTAGGTTCTCTAAGGCTACATGACTGTGATTTTAATATTGGGATGAATTATATCACAGTATGTTTTTCAATATTTTTCATAAATCGAAATGTCCGATATCTAATGTCTGAGTGTTCTGAGGTGCAGTAGAGATTCAGGCTCCAGTTCTGGCTACCGGTTGAAAATATTAAACCCTTAAAACTCACAGATACGTGTCGGCAACACAGCATAGACCTATTGACGATATAAAAAAAAAACAACCTAAAAAGCTACTCATATGGAAGCCTTGCCAGTGTGTTAAACAGGGAGGCTTCAGACTTCAAATTGTGTATTTAGGTTTTTTGGATATGTCTAATAAAATGAAAGTTGTCATTACTTTTATAAAGGGTAGATTTTACCATTACCACATTATGGGAATGAAATTGCAAGAACGTAAAGCTCTCAAAATGAGTTTATTATTATTTGGTCATAGTAACAAGCGAAAACAATAAACATGTGATCGTGTACCTGTGCTATTTTTGTGGTTTTTAAATGTTTATTCTTTTTATGACTTGCACCCTCGTGCATGATTAGATGTTTAAAATGAACAAAAAATCAGTTCAGCCTATTGACTATTTTGTGCTGGAAAAAAAATGATCACTCAATCCTGCACAAGCTGCAATATTTTTTTTATTAAAAACAGCAAAACAAGTAATGGCTAAAATGCTTTGAGCTTTAAGGGTTTTTAACCTTGAAAATTCCTGACTCAACATTTTTGGAGAGCTAATTGATTTCTGTAAAGTCTTGAGGACATGCAGGTAACCAATGACGGCCCAGATAAACACTTATTTTCACTCTGATGAAACGGTGTGCTGGCAGGTAGATCAGGTAACCTTTAAAGCTGCCTTTAGTTGTAAATAACCGTGTGAATGTGTGTGTGTGTGTGTGTGTCTGCTCTTGCATTCCACCTGGGGTGAATTCTCACGTTTGATCTCCGTGTCTGTGGAGGTTCTCAGTCATTCAGGTGAGGTTATCTGGAAGTCGACTCGGCGAGCTATTTGTACGAGTATTGAAACGTTTCTGCACAACAAGAAAGAAGTGCCGGTGTTCCTGGGCTAGGTTTCAGATCCAGCACAGCCGTGACGAGGACAGAGGGCTTCCTGAAGATGAATGAATGACAATGAATGAAGGAAACCGTTGCAGTGTTTAAACTGGAACTAAATTATTCACTGAACTAAAATGAAGCTGTTAAATTTTGTATGTCAGGAATAAAACATGAGGGATGATTACCTCTACAGACCCGAGCGTTATTGTGTAACGGTGCTCCTCAAAGGGCTACATTTTACTACATTTTGCTTTAGGTTATTAAATGCCGTGCTGCTGTTTGAACCCTTCTCCAGGTGTTTCCTGCTCTTCTGGATTGTCTCCCTCTTAAAGAAGACCTCGAGGAGAATAAGACTGTCTACAGTTGCCTGGCTTTCCTCTACTCCCATAACCCGGCACTGGTAATTTGCTCAGTGCTCTCAGACGTCTCATATTTCCTAATGTAATGCCTTTTTCACTTTAGTGATCTCTTATTACTGTTTTCAATCCCTGTAGGTTGTCAGCCACATGAAGCCAATCCTGAGTGCTGCAGCACAAGTCCTAGGGACAAAGGATATTGACGCAGGTCAGGTGGCTGGCTTTACTGTTTCTTTTAAGTGCTGCTTTTATTATAAATTTTATTTGTCTGCATGTCCAATAAATGTTTTAATGAATTATCCAGGTGACATTTTTTTTTTGTTTTGTTTTTAGAGTCCCAGAACACACTCGTCATGTTGATCAGAGACATTGGACAGCGATACTCCCAGGAGTTCGAGAGCGCTGTGATGTCACTTCCAGTCGAGCAAAGAACGAACATGACCGCTTTAGTCACTCAATCTTAGAAAAGGAACCAAAAATACAAATAGGATTTTTTTTTTTTGAGGTATGGCTGATATTTAACGAACAACTAGTCACTTAACTACACCTCAGCACTTCCTTTTACCCATGTTTGTTTTGCAGTGATATAAGTTATTTCTCTTTATTTTTTATGTTGGTTCTGTGAAGTTGTGGCATTTAATTTTATCATCAACACATGGCTTGATTGGATTTGGTTGAATTCAAGATCCTCATGAAGTTCTATACTTTGTGAACGATAATGAAAGATGCATTTCTTAAATGCTTCGCAGTTTTCTCTACTTGGTTACTCATCATCACTACTGCAACTCAAAATGGTTATATAAAGGAAAAACTATATTTAGGAAAGCGTTTAAATGTACAGTAGCTATTTTTGAGTTTCACAAAGCATGCTCAGAAGTTATACATCTTTAAATGCGTCCAGTTTTTAGTGGAATACAGTTTAATCTTCATTTAAAAACCAAAGGCTTCTGTTTTAGTTTTCTATACAAATAAGAAAGCTGGTGTTTGTTTTCTCTTCAGGTTTTCTTGCTGCTGTTTGAAATTCCATTTAAAATACATTTATCCTGAAGAAGTTGTGATGATCGTTACTGTTGTTCCATGCGGTTACTGTAACCACCGTTTGGAGATTGAATGCTTTAATAAAATCACAGTGTCTGTCTTTGAGCAGTGTTGCAGCGAGCAGCAGGCTACAGACGATTCATATCTCAAAATGATGTGCGTCATGATGTTTGTGTTTATTTCACCGAGGTCTTCTCCTCTGACTTCTCCTTCGTGGTGTGGGATTGTGTGTCCAGAGCCAGGGTCATTTCCACCATCTCACCGTCAGCTGCAAATAGGAAAAACATTTACACTGTGATGATGACTAAAATTCTGATGAATCGCACCTCGTTGTCTTCAGTGAGGAAATATTGGCAATTTCTGACCAAAATGATGAGGTGATATTTATTCTTAAAAAATAAATAAATAAATAAATAAATCTTGATGATGCATAACCATCGAAGATTTCCTAACCTGGCTGAGTGTGTGTCCACGGCAGGAAGGTGATGCCACTGCGACAGTATAAGCGGTCCGTGTGTGACTCGGTGCTGTAGAGAACCTCCTGGCATTTGGTTTGACCCGGCAGCTGTGCCTTCACTCGTATTTCCAGCACAGAAACCTCCTTCTCTTTAAGTTTCCCTGATTTGCTCCTCACCTGCGTGCGCTTGGTGTCCACCCACACCACACGCTCCTTCACTGCAGATCTGCAGACAAACACGGTGTCTTTCATTCACAGGTTATTCGCACAGAAAACATCTAGACATGACGTGATGTAACTAAAGGACAACCATAAATGTACAAACAAAAGTATAGAAAAATGTTAGAATCATCATGGACATTCCATCTGCTAAATGCGATCATGGTTCTCAAAGTTTACTTTCATATAAAATATCCGGATTGCTTTCTTTTGTTAATCATCATCACTGAATTGAATCATAAAGCATTTGTATAAAAGATATACAAGTGGACATTGTATACTGTAAATGATCAGCCAAAACATTCAGCCCAGTATTGTGTAGGTTTCCCTTGTACCACTGGAGCAGCTTGTGTTGTGGCTTCACATCTCTGGGTGTGTGCTGCGCCCTGATGTTAGCCTAGCGGTCGACCCTTTGGGTGCTGTGTGTCGTGTTGTGGTTCAACATGGATTAGGCTTGGTTGGTTGGTTGGTTGGTCGGTCGGATCTGGGGAGTTTGGCGTCTCAACATTGTTCTGTTGTCTTTCTATCACTGTCAGCATTGAGTTGCTGTTTCTGCTACATTCTGCTTCTCTGTGGGATCAGACTGGACGTGCTGGTCTATGCTCACGATCCTGATATACTGTAAAACTGATCATCAATGTTATTCAATTAACTTGGTAGTGTTAATGCTTACTGTTGTGGCTGATCGTTGTATATTGTACATTAACATTAACTTTTAAGAGTAACATTATTCAGAAACATGTCAACATGTTGGACTTAAGGACTCACTCATCAATTCCCAGATCTGCTAGCGTGGTGTTCAGGAAAGGAAACGCCTGGTCAGGACTCGTCACTTCAATCGGCAGAGACACGCACATGGGAATCTCCTTCTCAGTTTCCGTCCGGATCATTTTCTCTTCTTGGAAGGTTTGCAAAGAGTTTTTTAAAGCGTCCTGAAAGCCAGCCTCTTCCTGGAACCCGTGGTCGCCTTCCTGGCTGTGCAAAAAACAACGTTGATGGTGGAGAGAAAAAACGATCTGAAATCTAAGCAATCTAAACAAAAAAAGACAAATAAATTGGTCTTTGAAAGTCCTCGTTTATATGTGGCAGGTCTGGAGAAGTTGATCTCGTGTCGTTCTGCTCTCAGAGTCCTCGGAGTGTGTCAGGGTGTGGAGACGTTCCTGGAGAGATTCTGAAGCATCTGCCAATTTAACCGGCCCGTACGAATGCGTGTAATGTTGAACCAGCGTGTGAAGTTTGCTAGTCTGTCAGACGCACATAACTGAAAGTGTCAAATGTTTTTGTTGATGTATGTTGTTGGGGGCTTGTAGTTACCACCGGGCTTGTGTGCGTTCCAGGAGACGTACATCATAACCAACTGAGTTTCTACTGAACATCCTCCAGTGTGTCATGCTTTGCCATTATGTAGCTGGTTTGTGGCTTAATCTCTTTTTCATAATTCCCGAACGCATCTGAACATTGGATCACTGGTGGAGAAATGCAAATTAAGTTCAAATTCCAAAGTGTCGGAGCAGCACATACTAAACAGGAAAAGCTGTTCATGGTGTGGGTGGACACCAAGCTGACACAGGTGAGGAGCAAATCAGTGAAACTTAAAGAGAAGGAGGTGTGTGTGTGTGTGTGTGCTGGAGATGCGAGTGAAAGCAGAGCTGCCGGGTCAAAGCACATTTAATCAGTGACAAAAAAAGTCATATTGAAGACCGACAAAAGAAATAAAACCTTTCAAGGATATTCTAATTTATTGAGATGCACCTGTGTGGAACCTCCTCGCAGAGCCAACTAGGTTTTGGAATGAAATATCCTGTTTCCAGCCACAAAACAGCCCCAAGGCTACAATACATTACCACGCGTACTATCACTATGATCTGAAACAAAAATTAGAAATCAATGAAACTGTCAATACTAAAACTGTTGAGTCTTAACTAACTGTTCTTGTTACTGTGCGAATGTGTTCATGCTTCTGGTGGGATCACTGAACAAACTCTGACATCAGAGAAATACGAACAAACAGCCTCGAGCAAGACAAACACTATGAAGGCTAGAAAATACTACTTTAGTACAGAGAAATAATAGTTACAAATCTGAAACGCTCATCTCAGCCTCATTGTTCTGGCAAAATTAAAGCACGATGTCCAGAACCGGAGAGACGCCCATTCAAACAGAAACGCTTCATCATAAAGTTTTTCGGTTCCAGTTATTCTTGATGGTCCAATAAATACGGAAAATCACATGAAAAACGTGAAAGTATTGTCAAATGCATTTTGATGTTAAAGTTCGTATAAAGGATACAGTTACAATTGAAAGGCTTTCAGTAATGCATTTAGTTGCACTGGCAGACTGTCGGTTCTAGTAGCTGTGTTGCTGTGACGCGTTATTGTAGGCTGGTGTGACATTCCTGCAGTATTGTTCATACACTCTCATTTCACTGTACACTGAGATCAGAGACTTAATTCTGACAACAAGTCACAGTTCTCACCGCTGTTCATCCTCATAGGGCCGCTTTCAGGGGACCAAACAGTCCGATGGAGTGAGATCAGGACTGTAGTGAGGATGCTTTAACACCTCAAAATGAAGTCTGTGAGTTTTGTGAGTGTCGACAGTGTGGGCAGAAGTGCACGGACATGTGTGTCTGTGGTTAACCCAAAGTTTAGGCTTCAGCTCTTCATTAAACGTCTGACTGTAACGAGCACTACTGATTATTGAATGCTGATAATCTTCCAGTACTGGCCCTTGAGAATCCAAAAAAAACTGTAAGCATCAATTTTCCAACTTTTGAACTTTGAACTATTGAGGATATTTCAAATCACAAACCTGGTCCAGTATAACAGAGCCGCTGTACACAAACCATGAAGACGTGTTTTGCTAAGGTTGGCAGGGAGGAGCCCTGACCTCAACCCCAACAAATACATTAGGGATGAATTTAAACACAGTTCCTGTCCTCACTAATGCGTTCATGGCTGAGTAGTCAGAGTTCATTATCTACTGAGAAGCGTTTAGAGAAGAGTGTGTTTCTGTGGCCTTCTACAAGAGAGCAGGACAGTGGATGAAACTAAGCACAATTCTACATTACCCCTACTTGTATTATTAAAAACTTCTCACCCACGTCCTTACATGATAATTTTCCCTGAGCTTAAATGAATCTGTCTGTCACATTCTTGCATGTTTGACTTTACTTTTTAAATGAGAGCACATTTGCCTCCCCTGTGCCTTACTTCAAGGACGAACAAAATGCCTCGCTCATTAAGCACAGAACACCATTAGATTATTATTATTATTAGTATTATTATTATTATTATTATTATTGCTATATATATTATTACTGGGAGGACATGTGTGGGTGTGTGTGTGTGTGGGTGTGTGTGTGTGTGTGTGTGTGTGAAGGGTTCTACTTGAGTATGTCCTATTTGAGTACGTGTCTCAAATCATGCAGCCAAGCATACACAGACCTGAGAGGACAAACGACTGACGTTGAGACAACAATGATCCCCACTCTGGCTGTCGAATAAATTTTAATGAACTTTTAGAAAAGACAAATACATATTTTTTTAATATAATCTTCTTGCTTTTTATCACAAAGCTGCTCTATTGGACTGAGATCTGGTGGCTGATACGAGGAAATATGGATCCATGCTTTGGTGTTGTTTTCACCAAATTCTGACCCCATCATCCGAATGCTGCAGCAGAAATCAAGACCAGGCAAAGTTGTTCCAAGTTGTTTCTATTGTCTTCAGTTTCCGGTTCTTAGCTGACGGCAGGAGAACCCGGTGTGGTCTGCTTCAATCAGCTTCAAGGCTCCATGTGTTGTGTGTTCAGAGATGCTTCAGTACAGTAATGAGATGTTATTGTTGCCTTTCTATCGGCTCGAACCAGTCTGGTCATTCTCCCCTGACGTCTGGCATCCACAAGGCATTCTCACCCAGAGTCCCGTTACAGATTGTTTTTGTTTTGCCACGGTCAAAGTCACTTCGATCACCTTTCCTCCTCATTCTGGCGCTTGGTTTGACCTTGAGAAGTTTGTCTTGAACGTGTGTAAATGCTTAAAGTCACTGAGTTGCTGCCATTGTTAAGGCCATGTAAGCATTAACAAGCCATTGTGCCTAATGAGTGGCCACATTTAAGTGTAATTCCCATCTTGAGCTACTTGTACTTGTGTATTGTTCTCTCGAGTCACTGTTGAGTTTGTCAATCATCCACACTAATGTCGTTCTTATATGGGGCTTTTTGTATTGACAATTTCGAAAAGTGGTGCTGTGGGTGACATCTGGTATGGTTATTAAAATAAATCTTTTACTGGCAGGTAATATGAAAAAGCACAATTGATTTAAATTAATTGAATTAAATATGTGCTCCTTTAAGTGTCAAAGCTAAATTAAGAAACAACTTAAACTACAAACACGAGGCTAAAATACTCACGTAAAGTTCAGATCACAGCATTAAAGTTGTGGATGTTTAATACATATTTCATCTCAGACTAGCAGACGAGCTAGTAGATTTATTTAAGTGCGAACGTCACTGTACTTTACTTAAGAAGATTTATTAGTGAATATGTTTTACTATTACTCCACTGTTACATCCTACAACAAAATATTTGTACTTTTTCTGTTTCTATACGAGTCGCGTATAATATTTAAAGCAGTATTATATCCACCCGTTGGGTATTATGCAAAATTGTCTGATTTGCCTTTCCTAATCATGTAGACCGTTTGAAATCATGTTCACTCTTGTAGAATTGTAAATGGAGGACTTTTACTTGAATAATATATTACCGGAGTTATCGCTACCATTAACCATGTACAGGAAATTTTGTACTTTGCTCACCTCTGCAAATGAGTGTAATAATAAAACCAACAAGATAAATAGAATTGTAAGCTCAACATAATAATTCACGTTATTAATAGCAGCAGCAGTAATTATTATTATTATTATTATTATTATTATGGTAATAACAGAAAAATAAATACAAATGGAAAACAGTTAGTAATTAACATTGGTGGTACGGCTCATTTATTACTCACACACACACACACACACACACAGAACTCATGCTTTTGAAATAAAGTGCTGCATTATTTATTTTTGATACTCATCTTTCAGACCCTAATTCTGAAAGGAAGCATCATTAACTACAGGCCTGAAGTCTACCACAAACGGGAAAAACAAACAAAACCTCTCTTTCTCACATAGTTCTGCCTGAGAGACAGCGGTGAATGTTATTCTTGCAAATCTTCTTTAAATATAACAGAATATCTCCGTGAAAATGTCACTCGAGCGTCATGAATGCTAATTAAACATCATACAATTAAAATACTTTCACCGTTGTTAAACAGCCTTAAAAGATTTAAATAACAGTATAAGAAGGCAGACGTACATGAAATCGTTTCTTCCCCAACTTTTTTCTATTTAACATAATCCGAATAAATAGATAAGAAAACTGATATACAGTATATACACTGACGTATACATGCACTGATGTATTACTGATGTAACTACTCGTATTTGCAGGTTTCAATGACGCAAGTGGTACAACAACCGGCAAAACATTCAAAACAAATGATGAACTATGCTTAAAGAAATGTTAGTGATTACAAATATTTATTTAGCAAAGAGACAAAATATCACATACATATCTGCTGATGGTTGGTCAATCAATACAGAGAATTTTGTTTCTTTGGTGAAATGCACTTGTACATGTAGCTGGAATGTCTCGCATCATGCTCTTCTATAAATCCAAAAGGAAGTCGAGCCCACAGGGGAAAAAACGGATAAAATTATTTTATTGTATTTTTTGTTTTTTTTTTGGCTAGAACATTTTGCAGTTGCAAAGCTCCATGCACACGGCCATACAAAAGTCCTTCCTCCTGTGATCTCAAATAAAAATCTTCTGCATTTTCAAATGCACAGTTAAAAATCTTCACTGTAAACATGGCTTTAACAGAAAACTCAAGTTAGATCATGCTTTGACAACAATGACATTTATCAGAAGGCATGCATCTGAATGGTACTATGACATATACAATGTAGTTTAATGATACAGCACAGCTTACAATACAGAGCTTTTTATTGTGGGGGGGGGGAAAGGGGGCCATCTTTTTAGATGCATTATGTTTATCAACATGAAGAAAGATGAAAACTGACAGACGGACAGACAAAAAGATCCTTTAACTGAAGACTAAATCTCCTGTCCCGTAAACCTTCAGTGAGGTTGTGTATGGTGTCACTGGTGGAAGACCAGTAGAAAGCGAGAGACTTCTGGTTTGGCACTGGTGCTTGTGGTCAGGTTGTGCTATACAATGTTGAAGACCATTGAGAGATACTGCTCGTAGGAAACCTGGATCCAGCCGTCCTGGTCGGTGTCGTATCGCCTGAAGACGTCAGTTAGCCTCTGATCGAGCAGGAAAGGGGAGAAGATTAATTTCGCTCGTTCAAGCGACAAAGTTCCATAAGAAACGTTGATTGGTTGCTTGGTGAGTTTTACCTGTAGTACAATGCAGCACTGAATGAAGTCATCGAAAGCTACCTGTCCTTTCCTCTGCCGGTCAAACTTCTCTATCAGTGTGTTGTAGAACTGATCTGAGAGACGATACCCTGCACAAGGAGAGGAACGTGACGCTTAAACAACCAAAACAACCAAGCACAATCAAGGAACAAAGTCAATAACAGAGTAATATAAGTAAATGTAAGTGGTGACACAATCGACACACTTATTACTACGCTTTTAAAAAAACTATGTACCAAATTTTTTTTTAATAAGAAATCTGTAAACAAAATAAAAAAAAAAAATGAAAAATTATTATACACATACACACACACACACACACACACACACACACATGTATACGTGTTCTCAACATTTTCCCAGTTAAATCAATTAAAATGTCTTATTTACACCATTCTATTTTTATTTTATTCAAATTTACACTCACACAAATGTACAAGGTGTCTGAAATGTCCAAAACTACACATATAGTCAGGTGTAAAAGTTAGTGCCCCCCGTTTTATTGTAAGAACCTAATAAAAATGTGTATTAGGTAAATACAACCTCAGACGAACAACAACGAACAACAATCACTTTTATATTTATTTAACAAAAATAAGGAAAAAACGCTACAAAAGCAGATGTTTCGGCAGTTTGCTCTCCTGGAGCATTCAGGTGCGCGAGTCAACAATACAAAGAGACATAAGCCGTAGTCTTAGAGAAGTAACTGATGCCGGACATCAATCTGGAAAATGGTGATAAAACCATTCCAACCAGTTCCAAACAATTTGGAGATTATTCACAAGTGGAAAATATCCACGGTCAGACCCTACAGGCCTCCCTGAGCATGATAAATGTTAAAGTCCATAACGGCACCATTAGGGAAGAAGACTCAACAAGTACGGTTTGTTTGGAGCGTTGTCAGGAGAAAGCCTCTTCTGTCTAAAAAGAACATGCAATCACAAATCAGGGTCACAAAACTGCGTCTGAATAAACCACAAGACGTCTGGAACAACGTCACAGAACAGTGTGGACAGATGAGACCTTGTGGAGCCTTGATGTCGGGTTCAAACATCATTTCAGGAGAAACACCTCATACACACTGCCGAGCACAGCGGTGGAGGGGTGAAGATCTGGACTGGTCTTCGCAGCAACAGGACCCCTCTGTATACCAAACAGAATACTGTAGACGCAAATGTGAGGTCACCTGTCTGACAGCTAACACTTGATTGAAATTGGGTTATGCAGCAGGAAAATTATATGAAGCATCCTGGGAAATCTACGGCTGAAAAAGAAAAGAATCAAGATTTTGGAAAAGCCGAGTCAAAGTCAAATACCCCAAAACCTCAATGAACTGAAACAATGTTGTAAAGAAGACTGGAAGTAAACGATGGGAGAGACTGAGGCTGCTGCAGATTATTGCTGCTCAAGACGACTCTACATTGGATCAGGGGGTACTTAGTATTGCCTCTTGGATTTTTTTTTTTCTTCATTAAAATAAATAATGGCACAGTGAAAAAAACTATTTGTTGTTGTTCGTCAGAGATTGTACTGTATACTGAGCTACGATCAGATGATCTTTATCATGTTTTTACACATAAAACACACAATTAAAAGAGGGGAACCAGGTTTACACATGACCGTACGTATACTGTATATAATACTAATACGATACAAATGTATTATTTACACCACGGTCTGCACTTTCTTCTCGATGTTCTACATATTTTATCGAGTCCCGTGTTTCTGCAGATCGTCACACTCCCACTGGTTCCTGCGTTTTCAGAGATCCTGTATTGAATTATGTATAAACATTAGCATTATGTTGCTTACCAAAGCCAGTGAGAGCCTGTTTCAGCTCGTTCTTGTCAATGAACCCCGAGTTATCACGGTCGTAAGTGCGAAAGATGTTCTGCCAGTCTGTGATGTACTTCCACACACCGGCAAACTCGTTAAAGTTCACTCCGCCTTTGTTGTCTCTGTCGAACATGGCTAGAAGAGAACGTGAGAGATGAGAGAGAGAGAGAGTAGTTACAGTAGGCAGTTTTACTTTGTCCTCGAGTGTGTGCGTGGGTGAGTGTGTGTGTGAGTGAGTGAGTGTGTGCGTGCGTGGGTGAGTGTGTGTGTGAGTGAGTGAGTGTGTGCGTGCGTGGGTGAGTGTGTGTGTGAGTGAGTGAGTGTGTGCGTGCGTGGGTGAGTGTGTGTGTGCGTGGGTGCAGAAGAGCGTGCAAATGAGTGAGCGGTACGGTGATCGTGATTGCTGCAAAGGGAAGGTTTAGTCCTATAACCAGATTCAGTAACGAGGATAATTAGGTAAAGTGCACAGGAAGTGGCCTGAGAGCCGTAAATTGATTTTGTACGCTGATTTATTTCCTTTTAAGGAAGTCAGGGACGGCGCGCGTCAAAGGGCTTGGCTCAACTGCACAACGGCTACGGCTTACTACTTCCTTACATTCTACACCAAGGCTAAAGAAACTCAGCAGCCGTGCCATGAGGAACGTAATTAAGCATTGGATTATTAGTGAAGTAATAATCAGTGTTGCACTCATTGGAATAAAAAGGTCACAAACTTTAGACCAAATAAATTTAAACTTCTCCTGCATGAGCCCCATGTGCCAGATTTTGAGTATTTGCATTCCCTCTACTACCAAAGGGAAAAACGTGTCAAATTACTGCTTACAGTTTAACTCAAATATAATATGAAATAAAACCTGACTTGTGTAGTACAGCAGGACAGAGCAGGACAAGGCAGGACAGGACAGAGCAGGACAAGGCAGGACAGAGCAGGACAGGACAGGACTGTACACGCGGCAAACGGTATGACACAGAACGGAGCGGTTTTAATAACCAACTTCGCTTCTGAATAGAATATTTATTTATTGCTTGCTTATTTATTTATTTATTTATTAATTATATATTTATTCATTTAATTTATTTCTTTTTTATTTATTATATTTATTGTTTAGTATTGTTTATTGTTAAACGCTGAGTATCTGGTACTGAGCATCAAAGAAAACTGATTCCGTTACACACTGTGGATCGCCATACTGACTCCAAAATCTTTATTTTTATTTCTTTTTTTTAATTTATGTTTGCATTTGAGGTGGTAAAAAGAGTAAAATCCTAAACAATAACAACAAATACACGGCCTGAACAAAACCAATCCCCTGAATAATAATAATAATAATAATAATTAAAAAATGGTGATCAGACTAACTTGACTGCCATATCACACACACACACACACACACACACACACACACACACACACGCACGCACGCACACGCATAAAAGCTGTATACCAACTGTGCATCATATCATATAGACAGTCGTGTCCAGCGGAGCTCGTTATCCTTTCGTCCCACAATGTTTGGTTTCAGTGTGAGAATGAGTTCAGACCAACACAAATAAACTCAAACCATCACCTGAGGGACGTGTGACGTGTGGGAAGCTGCACGACTAAAACTACATGAATGACCCACCATCTGCTAATGTAGGCCGGTAAACACAGCTTTTTTTGGACGGGGTGGGACGAGTCCTAGAGAGCATTTGCTTGCATAAAAATTGGATGAGTACAGAATGAGTCATCAAAAACTTTTCCTTTTTCCTAGGAACTGTAAAATGAAATGATCACCTCTATAAAAACCTATTTTTGTTGTTATCCATCGCCCATGTGTGTATGAGTCACAGTCTGTTCAGTGGATTTTAAATGTCTGCACACTCCGTTACAATTGCAGGTTTCGTGTGTGTGCGTGTGTGCGCGTGTGTGTGTGTGTGTGTGTGCGCATGCGTGACAATTTCTAGCAAATTGTAGAAGTACAATAGGTAATTTGTAACAGTTGTTAGAAGGTAATTTGTAACAGTTGTTAGAAGGTAATTTGTAACAGTTGTTAGACCGTTCAAGACGTGCAACATTACAGACTCAAGTAATCAAGAACAATTAAGAATGTAACTCCGGGAAAGATCAAAGCCCTTGCTAAAAGGTCAGGAATCTGGTATCTATACCTTTCATCAGTGAGATCCAGAACGTGGTTTGTAACGGACACTGTGGACAGGGACTTTACCAAGTATAACACATCCCTCCAAATGTGTCTAACGTAGAGTGCAACCAAGTACTGATCACTCCAAGCAAGTGACAACAATATACTGCATTCGTCCCCTGACTGAGCTCCAAAGTCAAGTAGACAGATGTCCAAAACATACAAACAATGTCTTCCCCAAACCATGTCTTAATACATGTTGCAGTCTGATGTGACCAAGGTAGAACATTCTGTATATATTTCTAAAAGACATGTTTGGTGAAAAACCAGCAGACAGCCCATTGCCCTAAACACTCTTGATGAAACATGGTGGTGGCAGCATTGCGCTGTAAGTCTGTGTAAGGTTCTTTTGGTATTTAACAAATTCGGTAATTTCTCAAATCTGGAGTACTTTTGCAAGGAACAATGGAATAAAATTGATGAAATCATGATGAGGAAAGTTGCTAGATTGTTATCCAAAAAATTTATGATTTAAATGTAGAAATGAAATAATTGATTAATAATTATTAATAAATTATTAATTATTATGAATAAATAATTTACATTGAAATATGATTAACATGTAATTATTTAAGGTCTGGATATGGCATGTAGAGTGTACAAACAGATTATAAAAATTAGCTTTCTGCTCCTGTTGACTGATCGCCAACTTTAAAAATGGAAACAGAATGTGATGTGATTCATCTTGGTTTAATTTTTTTTACACCCCAAAACCCTGCAATTTTACCAGCAGTGTTTAGACCCTATACACACTGCATGTACAGTACACTGGCTTATTCACGTCCACAATGTCAAGAAAGCTACGCGAAAAAAAAGCTCAAAAACACTCGCTTCATTGTACAGGAACTATAAATAAAAGTCCTTTGTGAGACAAATTAAGGGACTTACACCAAGGTTAAAGAGTGAAACACAAACTAAGGTGAGACACACTTGCTAAATCACAAAGGGTTTCCTCACCTATAATCGATCTGACAGTCACAGGATTGAACGGTGTCCACGTGCCTGTGAAGAAAAAAAAAAAAAACAGGAAAATAAGTTAACACAAGCAGCAGCAGGAATCATTTAATGTTTTAAGGGATAAGACAATGAAGCCTTCATTTACCAAATACACATTACAGTACAGAGAAATTCTTTTCTTTACATATTCCAGGTCCAGTTCAGTTTTTAAAAATCTACAGCTCAACAACGTGATTATAACTGAGTACATGTACATCTAAAACTTGATTAATACTCAAAAATCACGTTTGATATACAGTACCGTGTACAAGTCTTGAGTCACCCCTCATTTCTTCATATTTTGGAAATATAAATATAAATCCCCAGGCTTCCTTCAGGCCACACAGTGATCTATGAATCAGTCAAACTTAAAATAAATAAATAAATAAATACAGGTAGTCCCCGACTTACTAACAAGTTCCGTTCGTAAGTCGAGCCCGTTTGTAAGTTGGATTTATTTCCAAGTTTGACAAAGTGAGTCTTATACACCTTTGACATGGATATATAACGTAACGCGTCTCAATCAATTTGACTGAATCTCTGTCCTCTTTTCCCACACTGACATCACGCGGCCAAAAACTGTAACCACACCTAAGGAAATGAATCGCACAGGTGAAATGTAAGTGTTGTCTCTGCGCCTTTAAATTCCGAGGTGAATCCCAAACGCCATTTTGTCTCAGAGCTGTTTTCCACTGTATTGAACAGTGAACTCTGTTTTGTTGAGGATTTTCTGAAGTTAGGATTATTCACCATCAGAACAGCTTTACAGGACATTTTCTATCATCATACTCCCGGACTAATTCAATTAGCAATTAGGGACAGATCGAGTCTATTGCACAGTACTGTAGCTCTGCATGGTGATGAAGGTAAATTCATTGAAGTAAATGAGTGTCAACGACCGAAAAAAAGGTTTGGTCTGAGCTGCCTTTCCATTTATGAGTGTAAGCTAAAAATCATACAGACCTACCTCAATTAAACTGTAGCTACATTTTCTTTAATGCGTATTACATAGCTCTTATTGCAGAGAAACAAAACAGCTAATTTATAAGTAACAACTTTCTAAATCGATGTTATCAGCTGCACAGTGAGTGCAAGTTTGAAGTGAAAGTGTAACAGAACATGTGACTCATTGGACCAGGTCACCTTCATCCTGTTCACATGCTCATGGGAACTCTATTACTTTTCCCCTTTTCTACGCCCTAGTGGACACGTTCACAGGTTAAGTGCAAGTACAGCATGAAGGCACACACTGATCTGACTGCTTCCACAAGACACACTCCTGGGTTTGCAATTATGTGGACACAAAAGTCTTTACTGCCACATGGACGGCATGCTGCATAGACATTTACTTTACTCTGTGTAAGACAGACGTCTTCTGATACAGGAACACAAAACTGGACAACGAGTTCACACACACACAGACAGACACACAGACACACACACACAGACACACACACACAGACACACACACACAGACACACACACACAGACACACACACACAGACACACACACAGACACACACACACAGACACACACACACACAGACACACACAGAGCATTTAACTGGATGAGGATTT
>QMIH01001075.1:90552-116130 GCA_003987875.1 Clarias batrachus | reverse complement strand
TATATATATATATATATAATGTATATAATGTGTGTGCGTGTGTATGTATGTGTGTGTAATGAAAGCTCTTCGTCATGTGCGTAGGAACCTTGTTGGACACGTACGTTTGCACACGTCACTTCTTATTCATGCCAGTGTGACATGATTGGCTGGATTAAACCGCACATTCACAGCATTCACACAATGAACTCATTTTAAACGAGAGCTGGCAGTCTTCAGTACTAGAAAGCAGAGTTGGCAAAACAAAACTGGAGAGCGAAGTGACGAACCCGAGAAACTGAAAAGTGAAATTGCAACTGCTATCTTTTAAACATTTATCACTTTGCTCCCACAAGCAGCTCCTGATGCAGTCAGTGACCCTCACTATAGGCTGCTGTAGACTTTATACGTTTATTCTCCCAAAAACCAACAATAAACCGTGTTTTTCCGCCCTGTTTGGGTGGAAAAAGATGTAAAGAAACTGTGTATTGTTTCAGGCTCACACCAGTGATGTGATCCACAGATGTGTTTACAGACTCCACAAACGTTTAGCAGGGACAGATCCAGTACATGTCGAAATTGACAAGCCATCTCATTTTAAGTGATTTTAAGGGATTTTATGAACACCATGAGTTTGTCTAACTGCTGATGTTATAAACAAGACAATCAGAGTAATCCTGTCGTGGTGTCTAAGCTGAACTGACTGTTTGTTCAACTTTAACAATGATCTCATTTGAAGCACAGGGCAGAGCTGAGTTTTAGTTTTTTTTAATAAATATGATCTGTTTTGAAACTTCTAAAGGAAACTTGGGGAATGACATAAATGCACATTTAAATATTACTTTGACGTTATATAAATAAGATCCCCTATTTTGGGAAATACAAAAAAAAAAGTCAAGGACTGGTAGCGATGCTTGACATGGAGGAATGTCACTTCTAATAAAACGTTACTGATTAGCTCAAAAGAAATTTCCTAAATCAGTCAGTGTCAGTATGTGTAAAGTTTGCTCTAGTAATCTAATTAGACTAAAATTAGATCATGGTGCATGCACTGCCAAAACATTTAACAAGATTACCCCTAATGTATTCATGCTACACTGGCCACCGGATAAATGTTCCATCCATTATAACACACTACCTAGAAAGCACCAAGCGGTCAAACCTCACAGTACCCAAGCAAACACCAAACACCACAATCATCATCAAACCAGATGATCACCAAAGCAAACTCAGCCTAACCAAACCCCGCAAACAGGGGAAGTGGGTTATGGTCAGGAAATCTTCAGAGCTTCACCAATCAAGGCTTTATGTTAAAGTGGTCAGAATAACCAGCGTTACATGCGTACGAAATAAGGTACCACTTATCACTTGTCCAATTCCACTGCATAAAGTGGAGCGCAGTGGGAGCTTCATCGCTCTCTGGGGAATTTAACATAAGCAGGTACTGGGAGGCTTGTCAAGATCGAGAGCCACAGAGTGGAATAAAGACTCGCTGATCAGTGCAACAGTGACCAAAAACACAACCAAGATAATGCACAGGCAACTTCAGGACCGGCTCATGCTCGAGGGGTACAGACACAGATCTCAAACCCATATGGACATTTCTAAAGACATATGGAAACAGAGGTGATGACCAAATCTAGGTGCACTGAGCTCTTAGAATCTTAAACAAGAAGACTAAAGCCTCAAAGCCTTAACTTCTCAGTTAAAAGGATGAATATTTAAGAACATGTGCAACACCGCTTTTTGTTTTACTTATTACTTATCAGCATAATTATCTTTTTTGTGGAAAAAAAGCATTATGGACAGTGTACATTATGGACATTATGTACAGTGTACAATGGAATCTGACATTCATAACACAAACAACATAACATGGACTAGCTTGAGGCTCCATATTTAAGCACAGGCAACTGTATTCCTGCATGGTAACCCTAACCCAGATTCTGAAACGCTCTTGTGCAACGGGAAACTGCCTTCTTAGACTTTCACATGGACTTTTTGTGCTTGACCAACACTGTGCTCGATGAACAGGCGTAATGAGTAATGAAACATACGTACCATTTGATAGCGCTTGCTGAAGCTCCGTATCTGAGATTGATCCACTCCTGTCTTTGTCCACCCTATGGGGGTTAAAAAAATAAATAAATAAATCAACAATTTTCTTGTCAGTTTGATCAAATACAACAACGTAGAGCTTATAGTACATTGGTACTGATACAAGTACTCACACACAAATTATTCATTATTTGGACATGTTATATTTCAGCAATATCACACTCAACAAGGTGCTGTGAAATTAAATCTCAGCAGGGCTGCGACATGGTCATAGTCATGAGGGTGTAGTCATGTGGTCATAGTCAAGATTTCCAGCAGAACAGCACAACTTTGAGTACAACAGTTCCACAAACACCATTTATTATCAACAGCTCTTGATGTTTTTTGCTTATTTAATCATTTATTTTATTTTGTAGGTGGGTACAATCCCTTCACACACTGAGTAGTGCCCTTGATCAAGGGTTAGAGCAAGATTTGCGATTCAGACTTGTATTAGAGACTTGTTAGCTTTGTAGCTCGCGTCAGTTGTGAACAAAACAGCATGGACGGTTCAGAGGCAATATGGAACGATATAGAGGCAACCGCTACAGTGTTGTCAAAAATATCATCATGTCGTTGTTGCTCCGGTGACTGATGTTGAAGGTAGATTTCGACAGGGAGCTGCTCTCTCCTGTGGACCGTACTTTCACCCAGTTAGAACAGTTAGTGTTGGTTAATTACTCATTGTTAGAACACCTGTAAAAACGGAAAGATAGACCCGCACGGTGCCTTAGTGAATAGCCCTGCGCTGTGCACCTCCAGGGTCAAGGGTTAGATTCCCGCCTCGGGGCTGTGTGCATGGAGTTTAAAAGTGCTTCTTGTGCTTGGTGGGTTCCCTCCGAGTACCCCAGTTTCCTCCCACAGTCCAAAGACATGCGGGTTAGGCAAATTAGCGTTCACATACTAATGTGCGTAATGGGCGAGTAACAATCGAGCCGGCATTCCGACCACTTAAGTAACTTCCATAGAAGTTAGGTATATATCTCCAGGTTGTCGCCTGATGTGTGTACATGTATATAAATGTATATTATATATAACTGTTTCCCTTTCTTCATAGCTGATAGCTATAAATTTAATTAATGTCTTTATCCATGAAAAAGAACAGTCCTCATATGAGGGTGGTATAGACATTTTATATATATATATTAGACAATAAAGTTGGGAGAAACTATCATGTCCTCATATGAACACATTCTGGGCTCAAGGGAATATATATTTAAACGTCCCAGTGCTGTTACCATCTATTATCAGCACTTCTCGACCAATCAGATTAGAACTAACTGTTGTATTATAAATCCTTAATATAGAATATCCAAACTACACTCTACATGATGGCTGTCTTTAGATATTAGTCAAACGCTTTCCCACACAAAGAGAGCAAACAAGTTTCCGCTCAGATGAAAGAGCCTTTCACATGGTTCATGCTTTCAGCTTTTATATTTCAAGAAACACTGAAATCCTGAGCTGAAGCAAGTTTGCTTGGTGAATAATGATTTCAAGATGCTTTTGGTGTTTTCTGCGTTACAGGATCAGGCGTCCTCCTATAATCGGTGGCTCTGAACAAAAACTAAGAGGAAAGCTAGGAATTCTCAAGTGAGTCAGATATTTCCTAGCAACAAGTCGGGCACAGAAACAACAACAACTACTACCACAGTAACTACTGAACAGAGAGAGAGAGAGAGAGAGAGAGAGAGAGAGAGAGAGAGAGAGAGAGAGAGAGAGAGAGAGAGAGAGAGAGAGAGAGAGAGAGAGAGAGAGAGAGAGAGAGCGGAAAAACAGGCAATTATATAGAAGTACGGAAAAGAGAGATTTATTTGGCCAGAAGCAAGGAAGGACTGGAACATACTGTATAAACCCTAAACATTTACAACATAACCCTCACTACCACACACACACCCACACACACCCACACACACACACACCCAGAGAGAGGAAACAGAGACATCTGATGAGTTGTGATGAGTTAACCTCAGCAGGAGGACTGAGGACTTGTTTGTTCTGGTGGGAATGAAGTTGAGACTTGTTAGAACTCTGAGGCTGTGTGTAATGTCACAGGGCTCTCAGGGTGAAGCTCGAGCCCCGTGTGCGCGCGCCACCCCTGTTCCTGCTTCCTGCACATTACCGTAAAGACTGAAGAGCTGCTCCGCCAGTGTAAACGCACAGCTCATAAAATCACATGTATAGCTCAACCAAATCTCAGTTTAACTACACTGATCACTCTCTCTCCCGCAGTGTGTTAGTGTCAGGACTGTACTGTAGCGTATGTGTGTGTGTGTGTGTGTGTGTGTGTTCGGTCAACGCGGGTCATCCAGATGTGGCTCATTAAACAGGAAGCAGCTACAGTTACATTAAAGCTTTGCCTATAATTAACTTCGAATCCTGTAGACACGATTTCAGAACATCACACACACACGTTTTAAGCATACACACAGAGCACAGCTGTTAAGTTTCCTAAGGGATCCGGTCGATCGCAAACCGAAACTAATCAGTTCACAACAACTTGACTGAGGAAGCGCGCGCCCGCCGCAGCACTAGATTAATGCGGAATCTCTCTCTTTCTCTCTCTCTCACCTCTGAAAGATATTCCACAGAAACGCTTGATCCGGCGGCCCGGCGCTGTACTGAGGAGCTCTGTACTGGTTGTGGTACGCCATGTTCACATGTATCCCGGCTGGAACACTAACGCTAAAGGACGCGAGATCTCTCCGGCTCGAACTTGCCTCAGTCTGACGGTGACATTCCTCACGCAGAGGCGTGGCCTGAACCCAGCCTTAACGCTGCTCATCACGTATTCAGAGAAGTCACGGCTCCGTCCCGCCCACATCACTAAGGACCAGGCATTCGATTGGCTCGCATCTTGCCAGCGTGTCAGAACTGTGCTAAAGGGGTGGAGCCATAGTCATTGATTGACGTAGTGACGGAAAAATTTTTTGCCTAGTCCAGTTTTACACTGTTTTTCCATTATTAACATTTCTCCATTTTCTCCTTTACAAACATTTTCCAGAGCTTTCAAAAAAAGAGTTTATTTCATTCAAAGATATACAGTTAGCACGTGATGATTATGATGATGATAATAATAATAACAACAACAAAAAATAATAAATAATAATAATAATGCTAATAATAATATAACAAAAACAACATCTATAATAATACAAAAAAACAAAAAACATCATCAACAACCACAATTACAACAACAATAATAATATAACAAAACAACAACATTATCAATAATAATAATAATAATAATAATAATAATAATAATAATAATAATAATATATTAATCATCATCATCATCATTTCATCAATGGGATCAATGGGATCATAAATTGTATGATAATAATGTTTTTGTAAATTCTTCAAACATATGGAGCAAGATGATCAATTGTTCAAAAGAGCAAAAAGTTCAAATTTTAAAGGTTATTTCTAAGCATACTTAGAAAGTGCCACAGTTTTCCCCATTTGATACATTTAGCCTTGGATATGTACAGTGTCATGCAAAACTATTAATACTCCTTGAACTTTATCCCTGACCTGTCTAATGTGTTATTTGAGTTTCATTGGTTCTGTTCTAATGGTCTCTAACAAACCTCTAAGGGGTTCACAGAACAGCTGTATTTATACTGAGATTAAATTACACATAGGTTGACTCTATTTGCTAATTAGGTGACTTCTGAAGCCAGTTGGTTTCAATGGATCAATCAGATTCTGGTATCAGAGTACAGGGGTCTAAATACAAATACACTCCACACGTTTCTGATTTTTATTTGTAAAAATCTTTGTAAACTATTCATTATTATTCTTCCACTTCACAATTATGTTCCACTTTGTGTTGGTCTATCACATAAAATCCCAACAAAATACATTTACATTTGTGGTTGTAATGTGACAAAATGTGAGGGTTCAAGGGGTATGCCTACTTTTTGGAAGGCACTGTATTCTGATGATGAAGTTGTTGTTGTTGTTGTTGTTGTTGTTGTTAAAGCAGTAGCTCTTTCAGCTGTGAGCATGGAGCCTACAACCTCAAAGCCTTTAGTTAATAACATTGTTATCTAAAGAATATCCACAGAACTTGATAAGTCTCTTTGACAACATTTGAATTAAAGTGTAAAAATTAAGATGACTAATTTGATATTTGAATCTCTACATCATTTGGCTACAAACTGGGCTTACACAAGTCAAGGTTAGGGAACTCTCAGCACCAGTTGCAACAAGAAGTCCATTAATTGTAAAACCTCTGCCAAATCCAATATGCAGATCCAATAATCAGCTGAGTGGAAGCAGCCAAAAGAAAAGAAGAAACGAGAAAAAAACAACACTATTTTCCAGCAGACACTTTAATGACATCGTCAAATAGTTGTGATTAGGTTGCAGTGTCCACATCCAAGAACCAACGATCAACCATGGTATTAGTTTTATTTWTTTTTTWTTTATTTATTTATTTTTAACTATGACTTTAATAAAATGGTGCTGGGATAACATTAAATTAAAAACTCCAGCACAATGATGCAAATAGACCTTGCAATAAGAAAAGTCAGCATTCATTTATATAATTTAAGTAATGCTAGTTTTTGTTTTCCTTTCAGCTGCTTCTTCATTTAATGATKTGATAAATTCCAGWTGTCTAGTACAGCCTTTTACAGTGGATTATTAAGGGATGTTTTTTCCACTGTCGATAATCTCCCCAAAATACAGTGTAAGAGTATAGCAATATACAGGTTGTCTATTAGATATAATAGGCAATCTGGAGATAACTAACTGTTTACAGGAGAACATGTGATGGATATATACAAATACTGCACCTTTAATATAAGGGCCTTGAACATCCACAGATAGGAGTTCCAGGAACTAAGCCCACATACCAAGGATACCAAGGTACGACTGTCTTTTGACTAAAAAAGTTATTTTTTTCACTTGCTGTTTGACCTGTTGTTTGAAAAAGGAGTATATAGTATATTTATTTATACAGTTAAGGCTCAGTAAGTTTCTTGGTGGACTTGGTGACTATCACTTACTCCACTTTGATTCAGACGTAGTGAAACAACATCACTTAGTCAACATTGGGCCAATGTCATTTTATCATAAGGACATAACATTTGACTAGAACAATTAATGATACAATAAAAGGATTGATTTCTTCTTCTAAAAGCTGACTGTATAAAAATTTCTTAACATTCAATTTAAAGAGTGACTTCGATTCGATTGACTGAATATGACTAGGAAGACTATTCCATGCTGAAGCWCCAGTGTACATRAAAGAGGAYAGTCCAAAAGATTTAACAGAGGGGATAATCAGAGAAAGTGGACCAGAAYGGGTATTATGACRGGAATTGTTAACACTAAAGGAAGAGGTTAGATATCTAGGGGCATTGCCGAAAACAATGTTATGCATATGATTGAGTTTGAGCTGCTTAACACGGAGATCTTATGAAACTCAGCGTGACCTATATGAATCCGAGGGGAAACACCTAAACAGTAGCGAACTATCTTGTTCTGGGCTGTCTGCAGACGATTTTTATATTTCTTGGTAAGACCAGGTATGTGGGAGCGAGACCCTTTAGAGCCTTGTACGTAATTACACCAATGACTTATAAAATTATACTGTCTGATAAGTTATCACCAACAATATAAGCATCAGAATGGAACCATTTCTGTAAAAACGAGACAATAAAAGTGAGAATTCATTTTCCCGCGCAATACACTGTATTCGTATGGCGTCTTTGCGCCATCTAGCGGTAGTAATAATTAAACACCATTAAATGTGGACGTGTCTGCAGAAACTACACACAGCACTTTACAACGCTGCAGTGAACACGTTTGATTGATTAAGCACTTTTTTTGCTGTTAGCATTGCTGCTACACTTATTGTTGCTGGACTACTCAGTATTAAAGCCTGTCACTGCACGGTGTAGCTCTTGTCCTGTTTATTCACTGTTCTGTGCATTTAGACAGTCACGTGTACTGCACTAGAATGCTGTTATATTTTGCACTATGGTTCTGTAGAAAAGATATTTGTTCTGATTCATACCAGCTAATTGTAAGGTTTTATAATATTATAAGACATTGTAATCTAATCAGTTCAGATTCCTGTGCCCTGAGAACAGACCCCACACTGTGCTTCCTTACGCCTCCTGCAGTAACACCTGCTATATCCTGCACCCAGACGAATATACATCCAAATGGCTCCTGTCTGCCAGAAGCCTTTTGTTTAATCAGGAGAATGTAAATGTGTTTCCTCTCTCCTGTCTGTCTCCGTCTCTCTCCATCACTGACATGTTAATGAATGACTGGTTCTTTTGATGTTCAGGACGTAGCAGTGTTTAAATGTGCTCTCCTGGCTAGGAATAAAGAGATCTTCGATCTTCAGACATCATGTCTGCGTGTGTGTGTATGTGTGTATGTCTCTCCCGGTCGATCGGGCCCGGACCGGTAAGTGTRWSARGGTGCAGYGGACACAACAAGTTAAACTCTTCTTCTCTTAGCTTAAAACTTAGCTCGGACACACTACTTCTTCATTTAAAACCTAACACTAATGTATACAGGGAAATAATAATAAAAACCCAAACGATCAGGGTTGTAGGATAAAGTAAAATTATCACAGGTGACGTCAGGTTGCCTCAGGCCTTGTGCTAAAATCCCTCACTTATTATCTGTTTGTTTGTTTGTTTTTCTCTCAGGGATTTCCCTGGCACACCTGGATGACATACTGCATGCCACCTATATTTTCAGTTGGTGCTTCGTTAACGTGGTTGGCATGTACTGCCTGAAGGAACAATGACCTCTGCACAGAACCAAACAGTCATCAACAGTGACATCAGGCTTTAGCATTGTAAAAGCATGACAAGGGCTCCACCTAATTGCCCTTAGCATATGTGTGTGTGTGTGTGTGTGTGTGTGCGTGCGTGTGTGTGCGTGCGTGCGTGTGTGTGTGTGTGTATGTGTGTCCGTGTGTGTGTGTATGTGTGTGCGTGTGTGTGTGTTCGTGTGTGTGTGTGTGTGTGTGTGTGTGTATGTGTGTGCGTGTGTGTGTGTGTGTGTGCGTGAGAAAGAGAGAGAGAGAGATCTTTCAAATAAACTTCATCTGCACTCTAATTCCATACTCATATTCTCAATTGCTTTCTGAACTACAGACTTTAAAGTGAGCCAGGACAGTATGACAGCTTTTTGATTTTCACAACATTGTAATGCAACATTATAAATATGCCAACACTTTGATACTGGGCTGATTTTCAAAGTTAGAATTACTTTGATAAAATGACATTGGCCCAATGTTGACTAAGTGATGTTGTTTCACTAACTCTGAATCAAAGTGGAGTAAGTGATAGTCACCAAGGCCACCAAGAAACTTACTGAGCCTTAACTGTATAAATAAATATACTATATACTCCTTTTTCAAACAACAGGTCAAACAGCAAGTGAAAAAAATAACTTTTTTAGTCAAAAGACAGTCGTACCTTGGTATCCTTGGTATGTGGGCTTAGTTCCTGGAACTCCTATCTGTGGATGTTCAAGGCCCTTATATTAAAGGTGCAGTATTTGTATATATCCATCACATGTTCTCCTGTAAACAGTTAGTTATCTCCAGATTGCCTATTATATCTAATAGACAACCTGTATATTGCTATACTCTTACACTGTATTTTGGGGAGATTATCGACAGTGGAAAAAACATCCCTTAATAATCCACTGTAAAAGGCTGTACTAGACAWCTGGAATTTATCAMATCATTAAATGAAGAAGCAGCTGAAAGGAAAACAAAAACTAGCATTACTTAAATTATATAAATGAATGCTGACTTTTCTTATTGCAAGGTCTATTTGCATCATTGTGCTGGAGTTTTTAATTTAATGTTATCCCAGCACCATTTTATTAAAGTCATAGTTAAAAATAAATAAATAAAWAAAAAATAAATAAAACTAATACCATGGTTGATCGTTGGTTCTTGGATGTGGACACTGCAACCTAATCACAACTATTTGACGATGTCATTAAAGTGTCTGCTGGAAAATAGTGTTGTTTTTTTCTCGTTTCTTCTTTTCTTTTGGCTGCTTCCACTCAGCTGATTATTGGATCTGCATATTGGATTTGGCAGAGGTTTTACAATTAATGGACTTCTTGTTGCAACTGGTGCTGAGAGTTCCCTAACCTTGACTTGTGTAAGCCCAGTTTGTAGCCAAATGATGTAGAGATTCAAATATCAAATTAGTCATCTTAATTTTTACACTTTAATTCAAATGTTGTCAAAGAGACTTATCAAGTTCTGTGGATATTCTTTAGATAACAATGTTATTAACTAAAGGCTTTGAGGTTGTAGGCTCCATGCTCACAGCTGAAAGAGCTACTGCTTTAACAACAACAACAACAACAACAACAACAACTTCATCATCAGAATACAGTGCCTTCCAAAAAGTAGGCATACCCCTTGAACCCTCACATTTTGTCACATTACAACCACAAATGTAAATGTATTTTGTTGGGATTTTATGTGATAGACCAACACAAAGTGGAACATAATTGTGAAGTGGAAGAATAATAATGAATAGTTTACAAAGATTTTTACAAATAAAAATCAGAAACGTGTGGAGTGTATTTGTATTTAGACCCCTGTACTCTGATACCAGAATCTGATTGATCCATTGAAACCACATTTACATTTACTCACTCAGGATGTATATACTGTATGACAAATATATATTGATTATATATGATAAATAAATGCCTGCATGTGTAGGATGATGGGCGAGGCATAGGTGCAGAGGTTAAGTCTTTAATTGTTAAATAAACATAATCAAACAAAGTAACAAAAACAGAAAACTAGACAGGACCAAAAACATATACAGTACCAGCACAGACATGAAACCATGAGCAGAACAACAACACAGCAGAGTTAACGATAGTTACCAACACAGAACATCATAAATCAACAGTATAACAACACTATTAGAACAGATGCAAGACAAACATGGGACAAGACTATTTATAAAGAATCTAACTGAGGGCCCCATCACCTGGCCAAGGTGCACTCTGGAAATGCAAATCCAGACAGTCAAAAGTCTCTGGGTGCAAGGTGCCATCTAGGGGTCATTCCTGACAGATAAATATACATGACCAGTCAGAGGTTTGGGCCCACCCTTTAATTCAATGCATTTTTGTGATTTAGGACAAGAGGAGAATACTGGTGATATCAAAACTATGGAATTACACGATTATGTAAAAACAAGAACAAGAACAACATTCAGTTGTAAATTTAAGACACAAAGGTCAGCTTGGAATAGTTCTTGCAAGAACAGTAATGTCAAGTGCATCTGCAAAACCCATTGAGCTCCATGATGAAACTGGAAACAAGGAAAGCAAGACCAAAACTGAGCTCTGCTGCAGAGGAGAAGTTCATGTAGCGTCACCAGCCTCAGAAATCACCAACGATCAAACAGCACCTCAGATTAGAGCCGTTATGAAGCTTTAGAGAGCAGAAGGAGCAGATATACATCTCAATAATCCTGTAGCATTAATAAATGACTAATTACTAAATATATGTGTGGTTTATGTATTCTATTCTATATTCATATGTTACATTCTGCCACAGCGTAAAATTTGCATCCATGTGGACTGTTCCCAAAAGTGCCCAAACGCATCCACATTGCAGAGCAGCGCATCAACTGCATCGACGGTTTAACTATTGAGTGAGGCACGTTGTTCACCTAAACAAAAATAACATATGGCCATATCTGTAGTTTATCTTCTACACATACACATGCACGCATACAAACATTTGGATTGATATGGCCCACTAAGCCATCCCTGTATGATTCAGCTTACATAGACTTCATCCCCTCACCCACCACATACAACTGCCCCCCTCACCCCCCACCCCCACCCCCCTGCTCCCCCCTTGTCTCCATGCAGTTTTTGGCAGACCCCCACTCTACTGCCTTCCCTCTCTCCTCTCTAGACTGAAAATAAAAATAGGGGTAGTTTCAAATGAAGGAGGAGGTGTGTGTGTGTGTGTGTGTGTGTAGGACAAGGGGAAGCAAGGTGATTTCATGTTTGTTTTTGGCCATGGTTGTTTTCAGTTAATTATTATACAAATTATGAAAGTATATTAAATTATTGTGTTCAAATGCAACACAGTGGATAATTAAATATTAATAGATTTTTTTTTTGCCTGATTCAATTAAGTTCAATTTACATAAATTTTATTCCTAAAATTTCAATTTTGTTTGTTATTTGTATGAACAAAGGCTGCTGAGCTCAAACGCACAGATTTTCTGCCTGCGGCATTTTTGGCAGCAAAAGCTTGATCATCTCCCCTTCTGTTTACTTTCTTCTCCTCTTTTCATACCTCTCCCAGCTTCTCTTACCATTGCTATGGTGATAGGACTCAACGCTGACTGGTTTTCCCATGAGTCAGGCCTCTTACCCACCATAAAACACTGAACATAGCACTGATATTTGTGCAGTTTTTGGCACTGTTTTGGTAGATTTCTTTGTTTACTTTGCATGGTGAACATCTCATGATGGAATTGCATTAGATTGACTTGTCCAGATATGAAATGTCCAGCGAGGTGATACTGTTAGATAGGGCTACTTGAATATGAGACAAAAATATAATCCTGATTATTTTGTTCAATATTGAGATCCCGATTATTGAGCATGATTATGCATTTATTAAAAAAAATAATAAAATAAATGTTTTTGAATACAGTATATTGCATATAAAGCAACTAAAAGAGCTCAGAGGAAGAGCGATAGATTAATACGTAGCTACATAGATCAAAATATTTTTTTTTAATTAAAAAAGTGAGAGAGATAAAGGCTGAGAGAGAGAGAGATCAAATGACCTTGAGGCTACAGTAAGATAATGCAACCTCAGTCATTTAAATACTCTGGTAAATTTGAAGGTGAGTACTTTTATACTTTTAACTCATCACTCACTCATTATGTATAGCGATTTATCCTGTATACAGGGTCGCGGGCGGCCGGAGCCCATCCCAGGAGACATAGAGCACGGGGCAGGGTACATCCTGAACAGAGTGCCTATCCATCACAGGGCACATACACACATACACACACTAGGGTAACCTAGTGAGACCCCAATTAGCCTAACCTGCATGTATTTGGACTGTGGGAGAAAAACCGAAGTACCCGGAAGAAACTCACCAAGCATGGGGAGAATATGCAAACATCATGCACACAGGTGGAGGTGGGAATCAAACCCAGAGCCTGGAGGTGGAAGACGATAGTGCTTTTGTTCCTTTTTTTTTTTTTTTTTTTGTAAATGCAGGCATTCTATATTTACTTGAGTAATATTGTGTACTTTGCCCATCTCTGGTAAGAGGTTAGTAAAGTCTAAGCACAGGAGAGTACAAACACATGTTTAGGGCAAACTAATCTAAGAACACATAATGAGCCATTTTAATCTGAAGATTTAATCTCATCTCTAACTGTATTTAAAAAGAATGTATATGTTCCCAGATCTACGCTGTCCAGCCACAAAAAGTCACGTTCTAATATGCGTAGGATTGCCTTTCACTTTGATTATGGTACACATTCAACACGGCATATTTTTGCTTATTTTAGGCAACGTCTAAGATTTATTTCCATCCAGAGTCGTGTTAAATTATCTCTCAGATCTTGTATGGATGATGGTAGAGTCAGATTGCTGCATAAAGCCCTCTCAAGCACATTCCAAAACTTCTCAATGGGGTTGAGGTCTGGGCTCTGGAGCGGCCAATCCCTGCACCCTGAACAACTTTTACACAATTTGTACCCGATGAATCCGGGCATCGTCATTTTGAAATGTGCCTGTGCCATCAGGGAAGAAATCAGTCCATTGATGGAAAACTTGGTCATTCAGTATATTCAGATCATAACACTGCTGCCTAAAGGCTTGTACAGTAGGCACTAGGCATGATATTGACATCACTTCATCCACCTCTCTTCTTACCCTGATGCGCACATCACTCTGGGCCCCTGGACTCATGACCTTTTTCCATAATCACTGCTCCACAGTCTATTCTTCATGATCCCTATCAAATTAAGGCCTTTTGTCTCATTAGTGGTCCAGCTCACTAAGGGGTTTTCCTGAAGTTAAATCTCTTGAGTTCTCTTTGCATTATGTGTGTGGAAATCATAATTTTCTGCTTTAGAAAAGAGAAGCATGGAAAGGAAACAGAGGTCTGTTCAGAAAACCGCATAAAAAAAACACACTATACCTCAGTATCAGGTGCTTCTCAAGGTCTGGGTCTTTAACTAATGAGAGGTTTTTACGGATGAACCGATGGGGAAAAGCCTGAGGGGTCACACCTGCGTTTTCCACATATCTGATTAATGCGCTCTCCCCAGAAAGTGGTGTGTGTGTGTGTGTGTGTGTGTGTATATGTGATGCAGGGACAGACACTTTAGTTATTTATTTGAGATATTTTTGATTTAAAGTGTTCGCACTGCTAATAATACACATTTTAAATTGTCCTTGGTCATAATGCACACAAAAACAGGAACAAGTCAAAAGCTATGGAGGTAAATAGCCAATAAACTAGGGCTCAGAAATGCACATGCATGTAATATAACTTCACAGTAAGAAACATGAGGACAAAGAAACCAGCAGGCATGAATTAGAATAAATTAGAATGAACTGCTCATAAACTATGGGTGAGGCAGGACTGGGAAGTGAAAACAGAGGATAAGAGGCCGATGCTTCATTCTGCAACAACATTTAGGGCCACTGTTTAAAAATAAAAGAAGAAAAACCTCTCAGTTAATATCAATACATTTAAGAAAGGCATCTTCCTGCTATTTCTCATTCAACAATCCTTTTTCATGCTCGTGTGGCTCTTTCTTGTACAGTACAACAGAATGCTTTGTTGTCCAGGTGCAAAAGTGGATGCACTGATTCGCTTTTTGGATACGCAGATGATGTGAAGCAGAGTGTTGCTTCAAACGGTTGACTGGTGAGATATTCTGAAAATGGCTGATCATACTCCTTGCCACCAGAAGGGAATGGGAAAGACCGTACCGCATGTGGAGGTAACTGACCGAGTGAATTACGCTGGCTGGAGAGGAGGTGGCTGGAGAGTACCTGTAGTAGATCATGAGTGCGGTTTTGCTCCAGCTGTGCATGTAGCATGACGCACAGTGGTGATGTAGTGTAAGACCATTGCATTCAGTAAACACAGTTTTAGAGTGTGATTTGTGCCTCCTTTGCTTTGATGAAACCGTGCATGAACTCAGTGTACGATGTGATTTGAAAACCAGATGACCCACGTTAGATCAAATCTATCCGCGTGTTAACTGAATGAGTTTCAATGGTGTTAAAACCCATTAAAATAGATTTAGAAATCTATTTAGTTCTTGTTCAGTTCACTCATCAGAAATTTTAACCTCTAAACCAGGCTTATCCCTACAGTTCTATCGGACCCTGATGCTTTTCTGATAAATTAGAATAATTAATACACAGCATGCAAATGTGATCCGCTCCGTCTCAGGACTCCAGCTTCCATGTACAGGATACACAGTATAGAAGATAAATAAATGAATGAATCTACAAAGTACTGTGCTCATGTGATTTAGCTAAACAGCTTTGTGGCCATAGAAACCGCTAATAAAGAATAAAGACTGGATTTTGCAGCAGTGGGAAAAAGTTGATGTGGTCTGATGAGTCCAGATGTACCCTGTTTTGGAGAGACGTGTGCCCTCATGATGCCATCATGCATAGTTCCCGCTGTACAAGCCTCTGGAGGCAGTGTAATGATCTGAGAGATCCAGTTGGTCAGGTCCAGGCTCAGCAACGTTATGTGGTAATAAAATGAAGTCAGCTGATGTACTTAATGACCAGAGTATCACATCTGTGGAGCTTTTCTTCTGTAAATTGGCATGTTCCAGGAATCAAGCTGTGAAAGGGTGGGTGTGGGAGCACGCTGAATCACGGCCACACCACATTGTCTGCTGTAAGAAAAAACTACTCATCAAATAAAATATTAGTGTGTGTGACATTTTTGGCCAGGCAGTGTGTGTATACATTAGTACGGCTGCACGTTATTATTTATTCTCTACAGAGTTTAACAAGCTGTTAAGGCTAATAATAGAGGCAAATTATGATTCAGGATTTAATTTGATTCAGATTCTACCTCACGCCAATAACTCTTAACCATGCATTGTTCATTTTTTGGTTGTACTTTTTTGAGGATACACTGATGTGGTGCTGTGAGTTAATTGTGGGAAAAGTACTTTTGGTGGCTCAGTCGATGGTTTCTCACCCGTCATGTGGAAGGTCTGGGTTCAATTCCCACCCAACGTCCAAACCCCTGCTACTGGATGCTGCGCCGTTCCAAAGCTCACACAAAGTGGGAGGGCTGTGTCAGGAAGTGCATCTGGTGTTAAACCTGTGCCAGGGTGTGTGTGCGGAGCCGCTGTGGCAACCCCTCACTGGGAGCAAACAACTACTTCACCGTTATATATTTTACCTCCTCTGCCTGTTCCTACTGTACATGTTTCAGTATGTTCCTTATCAGAAGCAGGAACTTTTCACTTCTCACATTGTGACCTCCTGAGGTTTAAATTTTTAAATTTTTGAATTTGCACAAACACACAAAACCTGAAATGCACAATCCTTACAGATGCACACAACATATACAACAGAACACGGTTAAATTTTTAAAAAAATTTTATTAAAAGACTGAAAAAAAAGTATAAAGAACAATAAAAATACACAGAGAGACAAAGCTAGAGACTGTGGAGCAGAGAAACGCATGAGAAGTGCAATAATTTGGTATAAAACCACTGTTTAAAAATGAGTAAAAATGTCAAAAAAAAAAAATTAAAAAAAAAGGAGAATAAGAAGGGGGTCAGATTACACATTTTTTCCAAAGACTGTAGCAGCATGATTTTTTCATTCAAACCATGATAACACACAGTTTTAACTCTTTAAGTGGTTAAAAAAAACTCTAAATATGTTTAATCATGTTCATGATGTTACCATCCCTCTCTGTATTACATTTATAAAGAATAGAAATTTCTTAATGAAATCACACTGAAACCATTCTAGTGGACATCTGACGCAGGTGTGTGTGGAAGTAAGCATGTCCCACTTGCAATAAAAACCACAATCAACAATTGCTTGCATATATTCTATAGTATGAAAAGGCACAGGTTTCCCTTGCTTTCTTTCCACTAATATAGACAACAATGAAACTGTAACGCAGTTAACTGTCAGTCTCTGCAAAAAAAAAAAAAAACCTGTACAAGAAAAACCCCTCACATAAGGGGTCGAATAAATTAATAACCAAATCAACATAAAAAAAAGAATTTATAAACAAACAAATAAATATAGAACATGTGCTCACTTTCAAGAGCTCTCTGTACAACCACTACTTTTTGCCTTTTGCAAACTTTTATTTCTTTCTGGGCCTTTATTGTCTTTGGCCATGTTCACTTCTGTCATCTTACTACACAAGTCAAAATCAAGACATTAGGCGTTCTGATATCGTTAACACACAAATTCAAGTCCGATGTTGACTCGCTACAGGTGTTGACATCACGCAGGAACTGACTGGGGAAACAGCATCATACTAGAAACCTGACGCATCTATTCTTGCATTTCCTTTTCTCCTTCTACACATGTTTTTTTCCTTCAGTCTTTGCATGTGGAATACCAGATTTGACCTTTGACCCTGCCCTTAACCACAGTACATACAGAAACCGCGTAATAATTCCTATCTAACCCAGTGTTTTCCAGACGTCTTTTTAACATTTTCTTGCCCTAGTCAAGATCCAAGATTGATGGGAGCCGGGTATCGGCGCATTGCCTTAAGCAGAACATCAAAGACTGAGTTGACAAAACCAGAGCCAGTTTTTACACCGTTTGCTCCTGTGTGTATAGTATTCACACAGTGAAGTGCTATTTCATATTTGCTGACGCTGCATACAGCCATTGACTAGACATCACGTGCTGAAGGTTACGAATTATGACCTCCATCTGAGTGCAAAATATAACTACAATATAAAATAAGCTATGCCCAAGCTGTTCTGTACCACGACTGTGCATCATCTTCCTTTATAAAATCCCTGTCCTCAGTGCAGATTTCACCATTTTTGTAAATATTTTCTTATTTCTTAATAATTCCCTTTGCACAACGTTTTCTTCATCCTCAGTCTCATGGCCCGTCATTTCCTTTTCTTCCTTTTTTAACCCAATGAAAATCATTCTTAACAATCCTTTCATGGTTTGTTTGTTGCACTTTTTTGTTGACAAAAACCTATTAGACTGCCTCCTGTATCCACATCATTATCTCTGACAACTTAATATCACTACATTGACAATATAAATTACTCACTGACGATTTAATACCAATTCAATAATAAATATCTGAAAAAAATCCTCAGTTCCATTACTATTCATTTTGAGTAAGGCTAGTAAGGGAAGGTTTAACAATTTTCTTTCACCGTTATTCTTTAAGAAAAGAGTCTCAGTATATAGCCGAGTCAGATACAAATTCACAAACGCCCTGAATTGATTTTTAATAATTTGCTTTTCCAGAATTCCAGGAATTTGGTATTCCAGAATGAAAAATGGCATTCCAGATCAACAACAACAACAACAAAAAACTATATTATTGCATTAAATCATTTGTATTTTACATTAAAAAAACTTACTTCTCACTTAACAGGTATTACATGTTAATTAAGATTCTATAATAATTGGCCTTGTGAAAGGCATATTCTAATATTCAGTAAGAAACACAGAACCTCAGGTGTGATATTACTTTTATACAACAGTTCCACACAAACAATATATTATTATTATTATTATTATTATTATTATTTATTATTATGTTTATTTATCTTATTTGCTTATCCTAATTTTTGCTTATTATTTTTCCCTCCGTGACTGGCAGAACAGACTAACACTGACTGACGGAGATAGTGACCGACAACAGGTGTAGTTAACATGGGTGAAAGTAGCTTTAAATTCTCACCGGCACTATATAGCCAAAAGGTGATAAGAAAACACATCTAATAACTTTGTCTCCTTTATTAAAAATGCTTCTGTGAATGGTTTGCAATGTAGGGTTTGGCAGGCATCTGCTCTCTTCTCTTTCCAGTACTGCAAACCACACAGAACTACTTTCACATCATGCTGGTGACGACATCGTTTCTACACGAACAGTAACAGCTTATTCAGTGATAGAAAAAGACGCTGGTGAGACATTTCCCATTAAATCTAGACTGGTACAACATGTTATGCGTCATTTATTAATAAAGTAAATGTAAATGTGGAATTTCATCGTGGTATAAACAGAATAACACTAAAAAGAATCTATACAGTAATCAGTGTTCACTATATACTGTACTTTGTGTTATTAGCTACATCAGGAGATACACTGAAATATTTTATTTCAACGTATTCAGAGTGTTGGGGAAGCCTCATGGGTGAGCATCAGATCATATTGGGGAGTCAAAACTCCTACGTAACTGTCCATCACCTCAGATTCTTGTCTTAACAAGCTTCATGAAAGACCATGAAGGAAACCTTATTTCATATATCTAGATTTTACATTTCATTACATTTTCATTTACATCACAAAAGGCAAAAACCTGCGAGATCTGAAAAGAAAACGGCAAATGACACCTTCTAAACCAAAAGGTTCCCAACCTTGTTTATCCAAAATGGACATTACAGCGACTGCAACCCCAAGACTATCAACCTACAGTATATACAGGAATACTCTTTGTTTTGAATATATTTGCCAGTTGAGTGGAAGTTCTGGGTTAAACACATGATTCTGTGTGTTCATGCAGAAGCAGGAGAAAGGCAAGATGCTTAAAATAAATCTTTGATGATTAAATCGGAGTGAGGCATTCATTACATGTCAGGTATGTGAGAGCCAAGACATTAAAACGTTTTGTGCACAGTGACGTTAAAGAGCGATCGAGCTTGTCAGTGTGTTTAAAACCTTCTGCTGCTGTCAGAAAATCCAGTAGGCAAACCGGTGGATTTGAAGGCGGGCGATGTAAGAGGTTTTTAAAACTCAAAAACACCAACAGTGTTAGAGTGTTAATATTCAAGAACAGTCTAAACAAAAATATCGCGTATCCGACCATGTGCTTCTTCCTGTTTCATGGCGCCATTGCGTTTGTCCCGATTGAACGGCTAACCATATTTGTCTTAATTCGTGGATTTCCAGTACCTCATGCCAGGATGTGAATCTGCCGGTCAATCAAGCTTCACATTTAGAGAACATCTGAACACAGGCTCTCCGTAGAGCACAATTTTTTTTTCTGAATCTGGGAGTGTCAACTGGAACTTGTTAGGTAGAAACGTTTCAATACTCATCCAAGTAGCTTCTTAAGTCCTTCAGCGTGAAAAGATCCTCCTCCTGAAAAGACTTGCTGCATGAACAGTGGTCCAGGTGAGAGTAGGAAGGAGTGTCGTTAAGATGTAACGACCAGAAAGCAGAAGGTGAGTCCTTAAGTATGGATTTCCTGGTAGAGCTATGAGGAAGTCATGATCTTCCTAAAGTGCAGCATGAAATCTAGGAGACGGCTTGTGTGAGAGGAGCATTTTCTATTTCACACACAGTTGATGAATCTTTTACTCTCTCTCGACCCACCTATCCTCTCTGTCCAAAACTTGTACATTCATTTGTTTTCTGAATGTTTAAGTTTAATTCATATTTCATTTAATGGGTAAATCCTCATTAGAATAATTTACAAATAACTCTCTTCATATCCTGCTTATCCTGCATCCATCTTCTGCTTTTAAATTGAACATGACATTCGTTGGAAACGTTGTGCCGTTGTAGTTATTTCCTCCTATGATTTCCCTTCTGAAAAACGGAAACGCAAATTCCGCAGACAGGAAAAGCGGATGTATGTATGTCCTGTGTATTTGTAGCTAGGTGCTGTGTATTTTCTTCCTCATGTTCTAATAAACGCTGCTACTCAATTTCTTATTCTAAAGATAATCAAATACTGTGAAAAATTTCATTCACCATGCAGGCTAGATTTTTATCAGGTAACTTAGACACACTTCTAGAGCCACGTTCCTAAAAAGCATGCACACACACCGGCTGGATCAGCCAGTCACGCTGCTGCTGATGTTCATGGGCCTCCAATGCCGTTTGATCATATTTTTTTAAATAACGAAATTGCAAAGGCTAAGCTGCCTAAATAAAATATTAATTTAAATAAAAAACCATCATTAAAAAAAAGAAATCTCTCAAAAGTTTTCCAAACAAGTCTGTGTTTGTTTCTGTACTACGCTTGAAAGCTGCTCTGTGACCAGAGGAGACGGACTCTGCCTCTCTGTCGGAGTCACCAGAGTCACCGGCTGGATTTGGTAAGTCATTGGGTCAGAGCAGGGCGTAGTTGAGGATATGGAGTTGTCCTGCGTTGCTGGACTGCCCCTACTGGCCGGTGGAGGAGGTGTAAGTAAAAAGTGGTCATTTTTGATGTCTTTGGTTCCACCTTCTCTCTCACTGAGAAGGGGATGAGACTTGGGTGGAGAAAGGATTGGGGGGACGTGGACCCATGTCAGGCCAGGCTCGGCACCACAAAGGCCTCTGGGAGCTGACTTTTGCTCACTGCTCCAGTCGGATCGGTCTACATGGGACGCGGGCACAGAGCTAACAGACAAACCTTGCCGTTGTTCTTCTTTCTGCTGACCTTTTATGTGGAAGCACTTACATGCAACAGGAGTGGAGGTAGGAGAAGCGTCTGTGTCTGACCAGCTCAGTCTTCGCTTCTAATTAGAGACAGACCAAGACAGAGAAATTGACAAAAATTAGTAAACAAAATCCTTCAAGTCATCATGAGCATTCTTTAAATTGCTGTTTGTCTTTTGCTTGTTAATCAAAGCCATCTTCAGTAACTTACTAAAGGTACATCACAGCTTTGGTTTAGTTAGAGATAAGAGGACGGCTGATTTTGGCCACGCTGACCTTAACCGGAATGTGCAGTTGGTCTTTCTGCTTGTGTGGAGGTGTGCTGCTGCTGGACGGGCCCTGTCCTAGGTGTTGAGACACACTTGTGACTGTAGCCTGAATGCTCACTTGAGGGAACCAAAGCTTTAGCATCATCTCCACCTGCAGCAGAGTCGGCAAATACTTCTCCCTTTAAAGGAAAGAAACAGTGAATCCAGAGAGTTCAACAACATGTGCAGCAACAATTTTTGCCTGACAATTATTATTGTGTTATTGTAGAACAGCTTGTCACTGGGGTCTTTCGTATACGTGGAAGGGAAGTTTTAAATTGAGAAAACACGACAGTGCAGTTTTGTCGATGCCCAATTCCTCCATCGCCTCCCATGACCTTTCACCGTCATATTGTTCGGTTCGGCCCATTACTAGGAACATTAAGCTGCACTTCAGGGAATATTTTTCAAAAGATCCTTGGCAATTTTGTTTCCCAATTTTCATTTCAAGAATCATCTGTTCACCGTTACATAATTAAGATTCAAATTCTGACCTGCCTAAACAGAGGATTAGATAACTAAAGGAATTGTCTGTTTAAAAAAGGTGAATTTTGGTGAAGTTTTACAAGAATTCCGACCATAAATTAGCTCTGGATGTAAGGTTCACACAGGTCAAATTGAGTTTGCATGTTGGTGGACACAATCTCATAGAGATACAGAAATCTATTTATGCCTAATTGTCCAAATGTACAATACATGGTACACTTTGTTTAACATACTCACAATATTGAACTCCTATGAAATACCATTTTTCATAACTCTTGCTCTGAAATTAGCTTTGTTTTTCTTCAACCGCTTTCATGCTGCTTTCCAGCTGTTTCGAGTCATTAATGGCTTTTTCTGTTATGCTAATGTACATGTCCAGGACTCTGCTGGCCCTTTCGGCATATGTACAGCTTATGTTGGTAATGGTAATTTACCCGATGTGTGGCTTCTGCAGCACTCCAACGATCCTCTGGATTCGGTCCATGGCCACACTCTGCTGGAAACTGCTTAGGCCTGTCAAAGAAACACACAAATAATAATAGTCAATGCTAATACTGCTATACTTGCATCTCTTCACGTGATTTTAAACACGTGATTGTTTAACATCCTATTCCAGATTCAGTCGCCCGTTGCACTTAGCCTTATCTCAAATCTTTTAAAAGGGCTTTCCATGTTCTGTGCAAAAAAATGCATTCCAAAGTTTAGCTAAGCCTCGTATGAAGCTTCTGCAGGCCCACTGAGCTAAACCAAGTTACAGGTTATTTAGTACATGTTAGATATGGCTAATTGAAACTAGTCGTATGATTAACTGGTGTTGGTCCACTGTGTTTTGTCAAGTTTGCAGTGAATGTCGGTGAAGGGAACTTCCCTGGAAAAAACTCCACCATTCAGAACACTCTGTAAAGTCACCAGCACTGACGTCACTTCCTCCGCATTATTGATAATAATAATAATAATAATAATAATAATAATAATAGATTAAGAATGTACTGACATTTATTTATTACAGATTATTAGCCAATATAATATTAAAGATTTATTGGTTTAATTAAAGTTTAAATTACTGTGTCATATTAATATGATATAGTCGTCGATAAGAACAATACACTCTAAAAAATGCTGTGTTGTTTCTGTAAACACATTGTTGGGTTGTTCATGCTGGGTCAAAATTCTGGGTTATTTCGGGGACTTTAAACACATTGTTGGGTTGGGTAATGCTGGGTCAGATGAGATGTAGTGGGTCATTTACAAATGAACACCTGGTTGGGTTATTTTGACCCAACAACTGGTTCATTCTTTAAAAACTTTTGCATTAAATGCACACATAGCAGTACGTCCTTAACAAAAAATGCTTGACATAAATGTTAGTTATACTGCAACACTAAGTTATGGTGTGTAATCCACAGGTGGACCAGCAAGATGGGAATGATATCTGCAAAATATGGAGATGACTGGAGCATAATGTTTCGTGCCTTGGTAATGAGACAAGAGGGACCTGAAAGACATTTTCCATTGTTGGAGGCAAYGCTATTGATACAGACTCTTTGGTGAAGGCCGTTGATGTTTGTTTTAATTTTTTTTAAAAATCTTTGATGTTAAATACACAAAGCAGTGTCTTCTCACCTGCGAGTTTCTCCAGCACACTGTAGATCAGATTGATGAACATGAGTACTCCGCTGTTAAATTTTTGAGGACAACACCTCACACATTTCACCCCACATTTAATTAATAATATATTTTTTAAGTTTTATCATTTTTGTTTTTAATGTCATTTTTAAGGAAATGAAATAGTAATAGTTAAATAACTAATAGTTAAGTATTAAAATATAAATTTAAGTATAAATATTAAGATGGGGAATATTTGATGTCATGTGGGCACTACAGTATAAGAATGGTATTGAAAATGTCTATATAAAAAGTGTTTAAACATTGTATTAAATGCAAAATTATTGTTTGTACAGTATGTTACATTCATGTAATATTTAACAAATGTTCACCTTGGGATTATATGATTTTGTCTGACATTTTTGACAAAATTGAGTTATTCACATTTTCTTATTCTGTGACAATCTATTTACATTATGTGAAGTTGTGTCCATTTTGCATCTTTTTTGAAAAAATCAAAAATCAAATGGAATGCGTCAACTCAGCAAGAGTGTTAATTTTACCCACTCGTTGGGTCAAATAAAATAACCCAGCACTTTCACATGTAACCCAGCTAGAGTGTTAATTTAACCCACTGGTTGGGTCAGATAAACAATGCAGAATTCTGGGTTAAATGGTACAACCCAGCACTTGGGTCAAAACAACCCAAAGCATGTTCTGTCCAATAGTGACCCAGCAGCTGGGTTATGGTTGGGTTGTTTTTTAACCCAGCAGTTTTTAGAATGTAATAATAATATGAATTTTTTTTCGAGCTCCATTTTTTTGGTTGACCGCTGACTGCACGCTCCAGTACACGTTATAAAACGATGACATCACACGGACACAAACGGCATTTTTGGTTTGCTGCAGGTGGATCATTTGAGTTTTGCTTTTTATTTTACGAGGGTATAAATAATACTGTAGGTCCAAATGGGATGCCCCATTTGCTTTCCGGGTCAGCCTGATCCATTCTAATGCCCTACTTCTGGTTGGGTTCTTCTCACTTGGAGAACCCTCATGGTTGTTGAGAACAGTCCCAAATGGTCTGCTTATACAGTAGATACATACAGAAGGACTGCTTAAGACAGTTCCACTGAGAAAACATGAAGATGGTTTGGACTGCAATTGATAAACAGCATTGCTGTGATGGCTTTTGACTGCAGGTGCTCGGATTTCCTGTGATACTGTATATATGGCAGTAACCATAGAGCTCACAGTAACAGAATGGGTTTATTTATGGTCGTGCTGTCTGGTATGACCCAAATAAGGATGATTCCGCTCAAGGAACTTTCTTCCTCCTGTCATCTCAGGGAGTTTTTCCCTGCTACCAATTAGAGTCAAACTAATAAAGATATACATTTATAAATAAATTAATTTATACTTTCATTTATATACATTTATTCATA
>QMIH01001075.1:76588-90492 GCA_003987875.1 Clarias batrachus | reverse complement strand
CCCCATGACCCTCTAGAGGCAAACCCACAATAACACATAATCCGTTTCTTCAACACACACGTACACACACACACATATATATATATATATATATACACACACACACACACACACACAATTTTAAATCTGCATGATAAATAAAATTAAATGAAATTAACTGCCACCCTATCTAGAGTGTACCCCGCCTCGTGACCCGAGTCTCCTGTATACAGAATAAAGCGGTATAGATGATGAATGAGTGAGAATGAGTGAAATAAATTGGATTTAATTATTGACTAGTTTACAGAACCCGATGTACTGTACATGCCCTTAACAAGCAAAGTTACAATGTTGTATGCAAAAATGTTTTAAAAAAATAACTCAATAAAATCACACAACTCAAACAGGTTGAAATCCCATTTTCCATTGATCGGTTCAATAATTACTAACTATAAAGTCTAACAGCCATAAAGTTACTACTATATGTAGAATTAGTATTTTTTTATTACTAGTATATAATTATTGCTATAGTAGAATTCTATTATATGTAGAATTATCATAAGCTACTGATTCTAACCAAATTTTCTTTTCCTTGCACATTAACCTGGGGCTGGGTCCAGAAAGATGTAAGCACCGGAAATTCTGTCTACTCACTCACACTCAATCACACACAGTGGCCATGATAATTACAGCCCTCAAACATAACCTGAGGCTGTGCTGGTCAACATGTGAATGACAAACATATTCATCACCTGACTATTAATTAAGTAAAGTATTAAATAGACTTTTTGAATACATGTGGCTCATCTACTGTTTTCATTGCATTGATGTTGTGGTCTAAAAAAGGAGAACGTAAAGCAGAATGACTGATGATTACAGAGGATTTCTTGAAGATGGATGGGTTAAAGCTGCGTAAATCAAAAATTCATTAACTGGCCCAACAAGTCATTACTGTATGATGCTTGTCCCAGAAGTCCAATTAACTAGGCTACTAACGTGTTTCAACTCAAAAGTGGGATGATCTAATTAAGTGCATAAATATGGACTAGAAAATAAGATAGTACTTGAATCCTCATGAGAGGAGACTTCAGACAGTTTTAATCCTCTTCCTGATGATGTCTCTGGAGATACTGTGGCATATAATGCCTGTAAAGGCTGAAATTTCCCTGATTGAATCTTTGAATTTTAGAATATCGCAATAAACAAAGTAATCACAGAGAACCGTCATCCAAAAGAAAAAAGAAAAAATGAGCATTTCCACTAGTTCAGGTTTAAGGAGAGTAGTGAGGGATGTGATATAAACAGCTGTGCAGTCAGCAACTTCTGCATTCACACAAAATGAATAAATAACTAAAGTAATACACATTTCATACATTTTCAGTTTACTGAGACAAAAAATTTAAGCACCCAGAAGAGAGTATGTGAGAGGAGGAAGAGGACAAAGATCCATGATTTATCTTTAAATATACATTTTTTTTGTTGTTGAAAAAATCCTTTTTCCAGGCATATTTTACTGAAGTAAAACTTTTTACGTATTTATTTCAAGAAATGAATGTTTAAGACAAGCAAAATTATTTGACAAGAGAATAAGAAATTTACCCTTAAAAGAGAAGTACAATAATCTTAAATTTAGCTTGTTGTAGTCAAGTGTCTAAAGAAAGCTATAAGCACTCTTTCCGTTACTGATGCAGGTCTAAAATTGAGTCCGTTGGTTAGCTATTGGTTCTTGTAAGAGTTCTATCTGTTCATTATTTTGTAACACTCTTTGGTTGGAAACGCGTCATCAACTATTAATCTGCGTACAAACAGCGCTCATTACATTTCTCCAAAGTGCTGAAATTTTACGTCAGGAATGTGCTAAACTTCACACATGCTCACAAATCACCTTTATCAAACCGTCCTTTCTTGAGGCCGTTCAAAAGTTCAAGAAGGGGCCGGATGAAACCACGAAGCTCCAAACACTAACAGAGAGAAAGAGACGGAGACAGAGAGACAGAATGAATTGCAGGCGACATCAAAAAATCCTGTTAGCTGTAAATTACGCATACTGTACACACTACCAGTCAAATGTTTGTACACCCCTTCTAATTTCCTGGTCTTTCCTGGCTTTTATTTCTTTCTTCCTGTAAAAAAAATGCTGAAGGCGTAAAAAATATGTAATACTCTTCTTAGAACAGTTCATATTGAGACATGTCTCCTATTTATGCGCTGTAAATCCTTCATAACGGCTCTAATCTGAGGTGCTGTGTGTTAATTGGTGATTTCTGAGGCTGGTAACCCTAAATGAACGTCTCCTCTGCAGCAGATGTAAGTTTTGGTCTTGTGTCCCTGGGAAGGTCTTCATGAGAGACAGTTTCATCATGGAGCTTGATGGGTTTTGCAAATGACAATACAGATATTTAGTTTTTACTACGTTTCAGATCTATAGGATTCGCGTAGCATAATTGTAAAAAAATAAAAAGTTGCTGAGATCAAGTTCATCAATACACCTCTATCAGTACCATATAAACTAGCTCCAGTTAGTCAAGAATGCAGCAGCATGACTCCTTACTTTTGCTTTATGAGGCACTGAATGCCTTGCACCACAGTACCTAATCAGTCTTTTATAATCCTCCATGCCTGCTTTAATCAGAGGTCGCCCTCCTGCCTGTGGTACCTTCTGGCGCTTCCTTTTAGCTACACTTTCGTAGCTTGTCTTGCCAGAGTCCCTGCTTGTACTTTGAACATAATGTCCATCCTCTTAGACCACAACTTATAATCCGTCTTGCATCTTGTTGCCTCATGAGATGATGGTGACCCTGACTCCTTCAGTCTCTAGATGTACCTGATAAACCTGATGCTGTGCTTCTGCCTGGAGGATTGTTCAACTGAGAATCACTCACTTCTGCTACAGATATTTGGACCAAGAATTGTTGCGGGACTGACCTGGATCACACCGCATAAAAATTATGAAGACTCCAGTGGATGCTTTTAAATGGATAACCTAAAGATTTCACTTTATACAGGAAACTATGTACAGTCGTGGCCAAAAGTTTTAGAATGACACAAATATTAGTTTTCACAAAGTTTGCTGCTAAACTGCTTTTAGATCTTTGTTTCAGTTGTTTCTGTGATGTACTGAAATATAATTACAAGCACTTCATACGTTTCAAAGGTTTTTATCGACAATCACATGACATTTATGTAAAGAGTCAGTATTTGCAGTGTTGGCGCTTCTTTTTCAGGACCTCTGCAATTCGACTGGGCTGCTCTCAATCAACTTCTGGCCCAAATCCTGACTGATAGCAACCCATTCTTTCATAATCATTTCTTGGAGTTTGACAGAATTAGTGGGTTTTTGTTTGTCCACCCGCCTCTTGAGGATTGACCACAAGTTCTCAATGGGATTAAGATCTGGGGAGTTTCCAGGCCATTGGACCCAAAATTTCAACATTTTGCTCCCCGAGCCACTTAGTTCTCACTTTTGCCTTATGGCACGGTGCTCCATCGTGCTGGAAAATGCATTGTTCTTCACCAAACTGTTGTTGGATTGTTGGAAGAAGTTGCTGTTGGAGGGTGTTTTGGTACCATTCTTTATTCATGGCTGTGTTTTTGGGCAGCATTGTGAGTGAGCCCACTCCCTTGGATGAGAAGCAACCCCACACATGAATGGTCTCAGGATGCTTTACTGTTGGCATGACACAGGACTGATGGTAGCGTCACCTTTTCTTCTCCGGACAAGCCTTTTTCCAGATGCCCCAAACAATCGGAAAGAGGCTTCATCCGAGAATATGACTTTGCCCCAGTCCTCAGCAGTCCATTCTCCATACTTTTTGCAGAAGATCAATCTGTCCCTGATGTTTTTTTTGGAGAGAAGTGGCTTCTTTGCTGCCCTTCTTGACACCAGGCCATCTTCCAAAAGTCTTGGCCTCCCTGTGTGTGCAGATGCGCTCACACCTGCCTGCTGCCATTCCTGAGCAGCTCTGCACTGGTGGCACTCCGATCCCGCAGCTGAATCCTCTTTAGGAGACGATCCTGGCGCTTGCTGGACTTTCTTGGACGCCCTGAAGCTTCTTAACAAGAATTGAACCTCTTTCCTTGAAGTTCTTGATGATCCTATAAATTGTTGATTTAGGTGCAATCTTAGTAGCCACAATATCCTCAACTGTGAAGCCATTTTTATGCAACACAATGATGACTGCAGGCATTTCTTTGCAGGTCACCATGGTTAACAATGAAAGAACAATGATTTCAAGCATCACCCTCCTTTTAACATGTCAAGTCTGCCATTCTAACCCAATCAGCCTGACATAATGATCTCCAGCCTTGTGCTCGTCAACATTCTCACCTGAATGTATATAGAGATTTCTGTGCAGATGTCTTGTATTAATAAAAAAAAAACCTGAATTAATATTTATGTGAATACATTATGTAAATAAAATTAGACGTCCTCACTTTTTGAGCGAACAGCAGGTCTCCCTGCGTGCCTCCGGCGGTCTCGTTCTCCTTCTCTCGCTCGTTCTCTGTGCTGCTCCATTCCTGTCCTGAGGAGGAGGATGAGGACAAGCCTGATCGACCGTGATCTCCAGTGACCTCTGACCTCTCAGCCCCTAACAGGAAGGCTTCAGTGTCTTCGGCACCAAAGTTGAGACAATTGGGTGACGCCTGAGTGGATGTACTTTCTACTGACTGCATGTCTAAGTGGCAGGCAGACAGACAGGCAGACAGACAGACAGACAGGCAGACAGACAGACGAAAAAGAAGAAACAGAAAAGGGGATGAGAGAAAAAATATTATAAATTACAATAATCTTCATTTTAACACTTCAGGTTCATTAAGTAGATATATAAAAAAATATAACAACAAAAAACAACAATAACAAAAAATTCTCATACAACTAAATAAACTAAAAATATTTAATATTGGGTAAAGATTAATTGTCAGCTGAAAGCTGCATTCAGCATCAGTTCAAATGGAGTACATCACCTTGGCTGAACCTCCCAGGCCAATGAAAGGGAAATGGAACTGTATGTGTGTGTGTGTGTGTGTGTGTGTGTGTGTGTACGTGTAAAATAGACCCTTCCAGTGCATGTGCGCACATGCATGCGTACACGCACGCACGCACGCACGCACGCACACACACAGGCTAACTGTCTGCCCCATCCCCCCCATCCAGATTTGCACTCGCTTCGTTTCCTCATACACCCAAACTACACTTCTCTATCTGTGAATCTGCAAGCACATGTGACTCCAGAACAAGACCCAGCTCGAGCAGGGCCAGCGGAATGCCTGCTTCTAGCCTCCACCAACATGAAAGAGCACCCATGATGTGGAACAGATAAGTAACCCCCCCCACCCACACACCTACCAGCACATAAAGAAACCGGTATAGGCTTTGACTGGCATGTTTATAGATTCACGTTCAGCCTCAAAGATCAATTCATCCAGTAATCATGCGAATTCAAACATTCAAACATTATTTTTGAATCACTTTATATCCCAGTATGTCCTATTCCCTACTTCTCTCAGTTTAGAAACGTTTCTCATCTTTGCATGTCACCATTAACACTAATGTCTTGTATGGACTTACTGAATAAATAATCATATGTATAATCACACAGTTAAACATGTCATTTAAGTTATTCCCAGTAAACTGTTGTCCATCACTCCTGAAAGAACTCGCCTACAGGTTAGAGGAATCTTGGGTGATCTTCTCAGGGTGGCACGTCTGGCTAACATTCACACCAAACCGCTACCTTCAAGTCCAGTGTTACTCAAGTGTTCAAGTCGATATGTGACAGAAGTCTCGGGTATGTGCCCATGATATACAGTCACACCAGAGTATTCACACCAGTTAACTGCAACAAGGAGGTGAATGAGCACTACGATGAACTGGTTTGGCCACGCCTTTTGGATGTGTGAAACGCGCTCATCCTTTCCCATCAATAGACAACTGTGAGCTTATGTGTGCGGAAGAGGCTATAATACTGAACATTTATTATAATGAGATCGGATACGTTTACAGGACGGTTTGATAATGAAATCTTATACATGAAAATTAAGCTATCAAAACATAATTATAACCCTGTGCCAAGTTTTAGCAGATCGCTTGATGGGAACAGTCGAAAGACCAACAACAACATTTTAATTAAGTACTGTTGTTGTTTTTGAAGTTCGTGTAACTGGATGCGCTGTAAAGAAACGGACGACATAAGGAATAAGGAATATTTAAAGTTCACAAGTCTACCATACATATTTATAGTTAACCATCTTAACAATTTAACTCGGAAGAATTTAACCTTCAGAACCAGATTTTTGCGTAGGAAACTTAAACTACATACAATCACTGGAGAAAATGTGAAGGAGAGGGACGCATTGCTTTTCTTGGACAAAACAGAGACAATGGTGTACACGGGGTCCATGAGATCTGACCATTCTCTTCTCTTTGGTGTGTGCGTGTGTGTGTGTGTGCGTGTGTGTGTGTGTGTGTGTGTGTGTGTGTGTGTGTGTGAGTGAGACAGAAGGGAGAAGGTGTAGTTTGGCCTGGTTGTCTTAGCATATGTAACTCACACAGTGAGAATGGAACCTGACACCTGAGTGCAGAATGAGTGCGAAAATCTGTTTCTTTTCATGTCCCAAACAACCCTTGATATCTCCCAAATGAGTTGATCAATCTTCTCCATTTAGACCTGCCTCTGTTTTGATACACGTTTTTTGGGTGTCTTTAAAACTGTGTGTAGCGTTGCACAATTAATAATAAAAAAAAAAACTTACGATCTCGATTCATACATACATGCGATCTCATTTCTGAATGACGGTGATTCACTTGCGTGTCTGTTACTCACTTGCCGTGTACCAAGAAGGTGGAGCTAAACAAGCGTTAGAGTAGTATGCTGTTATTTCTACCAAAAACTGTTTTGCACCCTGATTTTATTTTGTTCGCTTAAACCCTCACTTACTCCATCAAACACACACTTGCTTTGTGCTCAAACTGTATTTACTGCGCATGCTCCAGATCACAACGCTCAGCTCGCTGAATTCCAGTCAATCATTAGCTATTTGTTTTTGACAAATGAGTTTGACACCAATGAGTTTGACTTGCAGTGAGACGCGGTGTTAGGTCCAGCAAGTGAGCTGTTACACCGAGACGCTGAGCACAGAGCGAGAGCTGCAGAGCAGTATACTGTGTGGTAAGATTGAGCAATAAACCCTTTGACAACAATAAATTCTACACTGTAAACTATGTATTTAATATAAAACTACCCAACACTGTTACATTTACTTATCCTGATAAAATATTAATAATAATAATAATAATATAAACTAACACACCTGATAAAGTTCTGTAGTTGTCCGAGTGTCCAAAATGGACAAGAGCTACTTATTAGTTATTTTTATGTATTTTTGTTAATATAATATTTATGTTAAACAACCTTTCATCTTTTTTTTTTTACATTAAAATAGGAAAATGTGAGTTATTTGAATACAAGAGAGCTGAAAGTCCTGTGCAGACAACACGTTTTTTCCAGTCAAGTGAAGTCAATGCTTTTTGTTGGAAAAAAATAAATACAAAGAAAGAGAGAATCATACGAGAGAATCGTGATCTCAACTCTTATTTAGAAAAATCGTGATTCACATTTTGTCAAGAACCCTAACTTGTATGGATTTGATTTTTGCTGAATCAGCATGTGCCCGCTGTAGAAACCCCATTATAGTCTATGCAGTGATATCTGGAGTGAATTCTGGCCCATTGATTATTTGTGATCGGTATGATTTTTACCAAAGTAGTAGTTTTTTTGAGCGCTTTGATACGTCTTGTTTTCTGATTAGACCAAAAACAAGTGAGTTAACAGTCAGTATGGTTCGACATGTGTATCCATCGGGTAATCATAATAAAAACAGTTTGACCACTTGGTCAAAAATCAGAAAAACAGGATTTTAGGTAAGATCGGTCAGGTCCCTTGGTCGGGTTTCATTAGCCATTGGGTCGCTTCATGAGCCAGTACCTCCACCTGTACGACCTGCATTTACTGACAAAACTTGTGTGCTCATGAAAATAATGGCACACTACTCCTGTAGACTGCCTCCTTAAATCTGCCTCCATGTAATGAGTCACATGAGTGACATCGAAAGTAAATGAGGAAGCGAGAGGGGAGGAATGATCCACATGACTGGCCTGATTAATAAATTAATAGTGTTCTGTGTTGTGACTGATGAGTGTGACTGATAGAGCAATATAGTAATATTGGACTGTTGTCAAGTAAATAAATGAACATGTGAATGCGGTGTGATCTAAACACAGGGAAATACATGCCAATAAATCAACATCACTCAGAATTTAAACTGCAGGTATACATTAATCAAATTTTTAATTATTATTATTATTATTTGTGCAACTCTAATATGCAGTTTAATTAGCCTGTACATAAACTGATTTTGCTTTCAGACCTCCTGGCTGCCCTATACAGTACCTCTCAGAAAACTCTCCATCAGCACTACACTAAGGGTCTTCTACAACTTCAACATGACATCTTCACTAACCGCTGATGGTCCTAGCTCACACAAGGCTTCCACTATGACAGGCTCAGAAAGCTTTCCACTTTCTTGCACTTGCATCTATGACTGGAGACATGAACTCTCGGTAATTCAGACACAACACATAATGAGCACATCAGTACAAAAAAAAATACTTTTAGAGGTAGAATTTCCTGCAAGCTAAGCTTCTAACAAAGTTGTTGTTATTGACATTTCCTTTGATAACATTTCCCAGATCCAGAAAGCTGTTCCTCTCAATTATCTCCATCAATCCAAACATAAGAACAGAGATCCATAAGAAGCATTAAGGAGCAGGCACTATTTTCCCCAAGGCAATGCATTACTGATCTAAAGGTTACGGGTTCAAATCCCAGCTGAAACTGTTGTGCCCCTGAGGCCCTGCAAAGCAGTCATCCTAAAACTGCTCAGATGTATGTAGGGGAGTCAAAAATGATCTGCACTTGGGTTATATTATAAACCTCTGTTGGCCACACTGTCCTAGTCCTTTCCGTTCAAAGCTACCGACTCCCCAGTCACTGCAGTACAGTGTGTTATAATGTTTAGTTTGTAACTGCAGCGCGATCGAAAAATAGACGGCCCACTTGTGATTTGCACAAAAGAAGAGCAGCGTGAGGCAAGTTGTTTTATTTGTTGCGGCCTGACGGTGTGCCTGTTGCTGAAACAACTCACAGAAGAGCATAAACAGAAGCATTTGGATACCTGCAAACAAGAGTTGGACCGATACTCTAAGAAAGGTGAAAGTTTCTTAAAGAGAATCATTACTGGTGGAGGAAACATGGATCCATCACCACAAGAGTAACCCGCAGAGTATGGAGCGGAAGCATCCTCAATCGTCTCAATGATATGCTTATTGAAGAGCTAAAGCATAAATTTCGGATTAAATGGAGAGAACTGCCAAGTGCGATGTGATCTTGCATGATCTTGATCATTTTTACTCACCCTCATATAATGACTAAATATAAATGTAAATATAAATAAATGTAAGTTTCTGTGCATATGTGTGTCTTCCAAATGCTGTACATGTAAGGCTGAATCCTGCAAACCAATATCTGATACAACGATCAAGAGCTTTGTGTTCTCACTCAATTAAATGAAGCCTTCTACTGTATATAAAAGGCATGGCATAGGGCTGTTTAAACTCCATAGTGAGAGAGACCACTCTTGAATAAAGGTTTTGATACTAGGACCTATATTGTGTGTGGATTTAAGGCCAAGTATATCTAGAGCTTTCCATGGAAATCTTGCACTAAACTGCACACAATTTCCAGTGAAACGACATTCCCAAAGCCAGTTTTCACTGCAAGGGCCCGGTCCATCTAAAGCTGTCACTCACATGCTTACTGGCATTTCACCAGACCCCCTACCTTCACTGTGCATGTAGTTAGTCCCTAATATGGCTCTATGTTGCCATTTTGAGCTTATCCAGACCTACTTCCAGAGGTGGCTCCATGGTAGGTCTAAGGTCACTCCCATCCAAAAGTGATGATATGATGAGAATTCATAGATAATCCATGTGAATAAAGAGTATTCACCAGTTTCCAGTCAATTGTAATATTTTGAGTTATTTAAGTTGTTGAGTGCAGTAAAACAGACTAGAAAGAGGTCTATAAATGTGTAGTTATAGTCTCTTGTAGGTTTGCATGTGTCTAGATGTTCGGGTTTCTGAAAAGATCATCTGTCACCACTTTATTTACAATCATGACACTGTCAGCCTCATCCAAGGTGTGTGATGCAGCAGGCAGTGGAACTTTGAAGACAAACATTCAACATGACATTTGTCGTTAAGAATTAAACTATTCTTTAGTCTTCTTTACTTGTTGAAACTACTTGACCACAAGGAATTTAAGAATATATTTTTTTTAATGACACGAAGTCTGATTGGGCTAATTATTTGTCTTTTCATATTACTTCTTAGCATGAAATTTGCTTGCTTTCTCTAAGGATGCAAGTCTCAATCCCTGGAGGGATTCCCAGACATACTGTATACAAGAATGCAGTTAAATACAAATAGAAATCACTTACTCCTATCTCAAACAGAATCAAGTCACAAGGTACAGAGTGCCGGTACGGTTTTGCACATTTGCTCACGCACTACAAACAATTTGGAAATGCCAATTAGCCTACCCTGTATGCATTTGTACTGTGGAAGGAAACTGGACTACCTGGGGAAACGCACCAAGCATAGAACAATGGAAACATGCAAACTGCATGTACACAGACCTGAGGAAGGAATCAAGCCCGACCGTTTGGCCATGGTGCTAACCACTACGCCACATTTAGACATAGAAATACAGTACATGCCAACAGACACAAAAGTTTGTAGACTGTGACAGAATGCCAACTCAGTTCAACTCACAGTAACATGAAATACAAATGCGCCATGCTCTCCTGATAGAACGCAACACAGTGCTGTAATCACTATAGGATATTACATTAATACCTTTCAAGGTAACATACAGGAGGCTGTTCGGTGGCTCAGTGGTTAGCAGTATAACCGTTTACCTCGAGGATCCAGAGTCGCATCTTCTCCCAGTTCTTGGTGCGATTCCTCCAGGTGCTTCAGTGTGTGTGTGTGTGGGTGTGTGTGTGTGTCTGTGCGTGTGTGCCCTGCGATAGATTGACAACCCATTCAGGGTGTACCCCGCCTCGTAGTCTCCTGGGATAGACTCCAGGGTCCCCCTGACCCTGTGTACAGGATACAGCGGTATAGGTAATGATGGAGAAGTCAGAGACGTACAGGAATGAGAGACACGTTGCACTGGAACCCAAACAGAACGGATCCCAGGAACACAAAATCTCAGAAGGATTCCCGGGAGAGCAGGAAGAAAAGTAAAAGCACTGCGGATTCAATAGAGCAGGAAAAAGAAACAAGACAGCAAAGCAAACAGACAGTCTGGTCCATGCGGACACTGATTCTAGATCAGTGATGTGCGCATTAATGAAGTGACTGAAGCAGGAAGGGATCTGTTACTACAGGACTGTGTATCTCTCTGCCACTCACTTCTGTCCTGTATTCCTTCCAGGAGTAAACACACTGCAGTCTTCTCACCTCACACACCGATCGCAGTCCTGCGGCTCAGACAGGAGTGTGTCCGCTCGGCGGGAGTGTGTCCTGGCTCGTGTCTCGTCTCCGCTTCTCTCCTCACTCTCTCTCACTCCCTCTCTCTCTCTCTCTCTCTCTCCTCTTCTCTCTCAACGTCAGCACGCGCTCGGATACACGTGCCGGATTGAGTCCCCGCTGCACGCAGCCAATCAGCGCGCGCTCTCCGGATGCTCCTCCTCCCACTGCTGGAGCCGCGAGCCAGTAATCTAACAGCCACTGATTGGCCGGCGTGCACAACACCACGTTTTGAGCACGCCCACACGTGTTTGACGTGTGCTTTAGTATCACACTCCTGGGCTGCATCTGTAATGAGTGTGAACATCTAACGTTTTTACTTTTTTGGCATTCACACACTGATCACTGGAGGATGTGTGCTAATAAATTAAACACACAGGTTTTAATTCCCGAACACTTATAACCACATTTAATGCCAGAAAAACATTTTCCAGGGTTATGTGTATAAAAAGCAAACCAGACAGATGGATACAGATTGTACAGCAGAATAGTGGTGTCGCCTTGCACCTCCAGCAGGTGTGTACTGACTCCTAGTTAACATGATTGCTTAACTCTGACCACAGCCACATCCCTAGTTATAATAGGCAAACTTAGGCAACCACATTATTATTATTATTATTATTATTATTATTATTATTATTATTATTATTATTTTACTCCCCTAAAAGTTTTCAGTTTGTTTTTCAATTGAGCTGTACAGGTTATCGGCCACATTAAAATGTGGAAAAAGTTGAAATAATTTATCTTGATTTTTTTTTTCACCTCACAAAAACCTGCCATTGTAACAGGGGTGTGTAGACTTTTTATATCCACTGTACCTAGATGTTCCTGTTTCATAAAATATCCATGCACAGAGTAGATGTATTTATGTACAATCATGTACTGTCAGACATGCCTCATCTAAAGGTGTGTGATGCAGCAGGTAGTAGAACTTTGAATGAGTCAAAGGCCTACATTAAAAATGGTATTTGTTATATGAAAGTCATTTCTTCTTTAGATGTTGAAACTACTTTGATCACAAGGAATCTATTAATTAACTGCTAATAGGAATAAACTACTACTAGTGATAATGTGCTAAGACACAAAATTCGCTTGGTCTAATGATTTGTCTACACCAGTCATGAGTGTATGGCAGAGTAGTGGTGTCTCCTTGCACCTTTAGGGTCATTGTTTGGTCCTCGCCAGAATGGAGTTCACATGTTCTCCCTGTGCTTGGTTGGTTTTCTCTGGATGCTATGGTTCTCTCTCACAATCCAAAGACCTGTAGATTAGGCTAATTGGACTTCTCAAATTGCCCATAGTGTGTGAATGAGTGTGTGAGTGTGTGGATGTGTGTGCCCTGTGATGGTTTGGCATCCTGTCCAGGGTGTACCCTGCCTCTTGCCTCTGTCTCCTGGGATAGGCTCCTATAGTTCCCCACAATCCTGAATACAGGATAAAGCGATATAGATTATGAGTGAGTGAGACTCTGGTTTCCTCCCACAGTCCAAAGACATGCAAGTTAGGCTAACAGGCGTTCCCAAATTGCTTGTAATGTGTGAATCAAAGACAATGTCAAAGACAAGACAGATGTCAAGCTGGCAAAATGACCCCTTAAGTAACTGCCACGGAAACGATGCATATATCCCCAGGGTGTGGAGTACCTGATGTGATGTGAATACCAAAAAAAAGGCGCTTTGTACTGTCATCAGTGGTTTGATTGGCAGTAAAAAACTTGCATAAGCTTACATTCCGATGTTGACAAATGATATCAGAATCTGGAAGTGAATTGATATGATATCAGTTAAAATGTAAATTAATAGGAGAACAAAAGTCAATTGTGGAGTCCACGGGTTTGTCTCAAATAACATACTCATATATTATACTAGTCAAAGTTTAAGAGAAAAATAAATACAACAATAAATTAATCACGTGGGGATATTTACAATGACATGTTTTCTATGATTTCTTTAAAATGTTATGTGTTCACACATTCAATGCTTTTACTATTACAAACTGCACTTTTACATACAAAACAGTAATAATTTCAAATCTTGTGTGTGTATAACATCTTATCATGTAGCAATACATCTCCTGGTACATTGCTACCTACTCTAACGAAAGCTTCATTCTTAATAGATTTAATAAATAAAATAAAAGATCTCACAAGTACTAAACAAGTGAGCACCAATCAAATAAAAAATGGAAATCAGAAAAATTCTAATTGGTGATATGCTGCCAGTCATTTTATACAATGCACCAAGCCAATGCGCGCGCGCGCACACACACACAC
>QMIH01001075.1:56411-76515 GCA_003987875.1 Clarias batrachus | reverse complement strand
TGGTACACACACACACACACACACGGACACACACACGCATACACACACACATACACACACACACACACACACACACACACACATTTCATTCTAGTTTATTCCATGCCTGTTGGTACACACACACACACACACACGGACACACACACGCATACACACACACATACACACACACACACACACACACACACACACACACACACTGTCTGTACATCTTTACCATGTATACAGTGCAATAAGGGGCCCCCAGGAGACTTAGGCGGGGTACATCCTAGATCCCAATCCCACACACATATACACACAAACACACACTCACATTCACTCACTACCAAATGCCACTTATCCTAATCTGCATGTCTTTGGACTGTAGAAGAAAACCAGAGCACCCTGAGGAAACCCTACATGGAGAACATGCAAACTCCATTCACACAAACCTGAAGCAGGAGTCAAACCATGAACCCTAGAGAACATGTGCACACACACACACATACACACACATTTAAAAAATGCTCATGCTAGTCTTTGCAGGCTATTTACTTGATATTACTCTATCCGGATTGATTCACGTGACTCCTTTCTAATCATACACTTTATTTATACCCAAAATAGCTAAATTGCTAAACTTCTAAATTGACACATACAATCCCCAAACGTATAGGAATAAAATAATACAAAAAAATCGAATCCTTGGAGATATAACAATAATAATGGAAGAGGATTATCTCCAATCTGGCAACATTGCATTTATCGTTACACGTGTACTCGAGCTGCAGCCCCAGAGATTTGTGAATGAACCCTGTAACCACGCCCTCTACCATACAGCTAGGCGAATGGCGACTCAGGACAGAGCCGTTGCCACGCCTCCCATGCGCAAACGCGGAGACGTTCCTGTTAGGGCAGGTGTTATGCAACGACCCGCACGTTTAAACGGGCTGTATACATCGTGCGGTCCAAAAGCAAGGCGTGACTGCGAGGGTACGGAGTAAACAAAGAGTCATGTAGGAAACTGAAACACTTACCGTCCTTGTATCGATCTACAGCACAGCTATCTATGCTTAGCTCACACCATTAGCACGCTGTTAGTCAGCTTTAGATGTCGTCCTTTAATGCGTGGCAGAGATGTAGCGTTTAACAAGAGGAAACTAGCAAAGTCCCATTAAAGTCTGACGTAACAAATCATTATTTAAGCTATTCAAATACAACATTTGAATTATTTTTCTATTTTGTAGCTGTGAAGAAACGACGAAAATATGCTGGCAGATATAGATGATTTGAGATGATATGTTGCCCTGCAATGGATTGGCACCCTGTCCAGGGCGGTGCACCCTGCCTTGTGCCCTAAATCTCCTAAGGCTACTGGCCCCCTGTGGCCCTGAATACAGGATTAAGCGGGATAGACAATAAGTGAGTGAGTGAAATGATTATACTATTATTATTATACTCAAACAATGATAATATCATTTAAAGATTAAAATTCTTGATTTAATTGAACAAGTGAAACTCATATCCTAGTTTAATTACAACACAAAACATTTCATGCCTTCTTTGTCATTTGTATGAATATGGCATAAAGTCCAAAATCAGGAAGATCATGTTGCTTTGATAGCCTTTAGCTGGTCTGTATTGATTAAGTGTTTCTCATCAGCCCACAGATTGTCTATGAGGTTCAGGTCAGGCAAGTTGGCAATATCATGGGCAGCAAACCAGTTGGGTATCGTTTTGGCATTGTGGTATAAAAAGGAAATCAGCATTTTCATAAAGTTTGTCAGCAGATAAATGCATGAAGTGCTCTAAAATATTCTGATAGACAGCTGTGTTATCTTGGACTTGATGAAACACCAGCAGATGACATGATTTGTGTGCACAGGATTTTCATGAGAACAAAAAAGGCTTGAAATATTTCACTTCACTTGTAATGAATCTAGAATATATCAGTTTCACTTTTTGAATTAAGTCACAAAAGAATACACTGTGGATTTGGCGTGATGATGAGTTGGCACTCCATCAATGGTGTGTACTCTGTCATGTGCCCTAAGTCAACTGGGACGGAGTCAGGGACTCTATCCAGGCTTCCATGACCCTAAACAGGATAAGTAATACACTGAAGACAATGTATGGATGAATAATACAAAAGCATACGATGTTGTTGATGAAAGAACCTTGGGGAAGATGCCACTGAAGAACGCTTTATGTAAAAAAAATAATTTTAAAAATATTGTAAAAAATGTTTTTACAATATTTTACCCTGAATAATATTATGGTGTCTAATATCACATGGGTGTCTTTTAAGTTTGGCAGTGTCTGTTCTTCTGTCATTCAGTGTTGGTAAAAGGAACATTGCAAAAACTTTGTATGATCTTCAGGGAAAGCCTGAAGCACTAATTTGACAAAAAGCAAAAAAACAATTAACCTACACATAAGACAGGGACAGCTTAGTGATTAAGACAGTTGACTACTAATCTGGTACTGATAAAGTATTTTAGTTGTACTTTAGTATCAAATCTAAACTTTTAAAAAAATTACATTTATATCCACTTTTTTCCTGTAAAACTGCCTTGTGACATTGTGCACTGAGCTATACATAAAATGTAATCGAAATGAGCATTAAGCATGACTATTATTTTAATATTCTGCTATTTGCTAAATGCCTTTCTGACTATTTACAAATAATCTAAAAACTTTGTTTTATCATTGTCAGAATAGATCCCTCTTGTAGCTAGTGCTATACAATGATCTCTGGCCAAATGACCACTAGATGATGCTGTTTTCCACTAAACTAATCAGGACATACGTACAAAAGTGTTTAATGTCATGAAATCATTTAAAAAATAAACAAGTCACATCACAAAAGTGGTACAGTTTAAAATACAATATTACATTAAAGCATACATGCAGATTTTTTCCATTCACACTCTCATCATCACTCTCATCAAAAGACAGAGCTGGAATAAAAATAAAAAAGAGACATTTTCTCGTAATCAATGACAGAATGTTGAAAGGAGGCCTGTATAAAAATATACACCTAACCATTTGATGTCATGGGGCAAGACAGGTCTGGGGTCAGGTTGTGGGATTTGATAAAGGAGGAATACATTAGTGCAGGTAAGGCAGTGGTTCAGATCTCACTCTCATATGTGTGCAGGTATGTCTTTAGCGAGAGAATATCTGTGTAGCTTTGGCTGGTGCGTCGGTAGAAATCAAGTCCTGTTAGAATCTCCACATCTCGAACTCGTGCTGTGTGCATCTTCATCAGCTCCTCCACCCACTTGGATTCATCCTCTGAACTCTGCAGGAGAAACAAAATCATTCACTAACTAAGAAAAAAATAAATAAATGAACGGGGGAAAAAAAGTCTCACACACTAATATTTATTTGATCTGCCTGTTCAAATAATCGCTCCGGCTCAAATAATGGTTATGGCTGTGGCATCGTTTTTTATCAGCTTATGCAATTTTACAACACTTTTATTTCCAGCCAGGGTCACATTAATTTCTCTCTAATATATTATACTGATGCAGGAAGAGCCATACTGCCAGCACATAAAGATTCCCAATAGGGTTAAGGTTTGTGCTGTGGCTGATCCATTCGTGAAAATAATCTCTAATGCTCCCTGAATCATTGCCTGAGCCCCATGAATCCCGACATCCTCATCTTGTAATATCCATGCCATCACGGAAGACAGAAATCCATAGTGTTGTGATAACCTGGTCATTCAATATATTCAGATCATCAGCTGGCCTTAAGTTTTGGACACATCACATTGCTACCCTTAAATCTGACCAACAGAAGCAACCGCAGGTCATAAGACTTCCCCACAGGGTTGCACAGTAGGCACTAGACATGATGGGGGCATCACTGCCTCTCTTGTTACTCTGACGCAGCCATAAATCTGGACTCATCCGACCACATGATCTTTTTCCTAATGCTCCACAGTCCATCCTTTATTCTCTCTAGCAAATTGTCGCTTTTTTTCTGACTAACCTCACTGATAAATGGTTTTCTTAAGGCAACACAGTCTCAATCCCTTGAGTTCTACAGTTTCTTTTGTGTGTGATTTAATTTCACTAAGCGTCTTCTGACATGATTGTTTAAAAAAAAAAAAAAAAGGAGCTACAGTACTCACTACATCAGTTCGGATTAAATAACTTGTTGCCAGCTGAACCATAGAACTTCAGGTAGTTTGGTGATATGTGATCCTTAAAGATTTATTCCTTAAAGGAATAGTTCAACATGGCCATTACCACCTTTTTTTTTTTACTACGCACACGCCTTAAAAAAACATTTTAGGGAAGTGTATGATTATTTAGTTGTGTAATTGGCACAATATGGTTAACTTTAGAATAGAAGCATTCTTCATTTATTAATTTTTTTTTTTCATTAGATTATGGTTAGTAAATATGTTGCCTTTTAGACAGTCAACATCAACTTGTCCCCTGAAACTCTTTAATAGAGTATTTATGACTTGTAAATAAGAGCTTGGGATTGACGACCCTGGCCAATTTTAACTGTATGACAGCAAACAAATAAAACTAACTGCATAAAAGGTCTGTCTTACATTGCAGCTCTCATCATTATCCGCTCTGTGAGGCAGGATGAAGGAGAACACACTCAGAGGACCGGTGCACGAGTCTACGGTCTGCGTGTAGTCCAGGCAGCTGGTGGCCACAGTGAAGAAATGAGTGGGGATGGGCATCGGGTTGGTCACATACCTAGAAACAGGCACACAGATATCCAAACTGACTTCCACAAGATCACTCTACAACATATTAATGTATTAAAGATAAATGTGTTGATATGCCAGATGGCAGGCCAAGGTGGGTTTTGTTTCATGATCCTACAGTCTTTTTCCTTTCACTCCTTGCTTTTACACAGATGATCAGATCGGTTAAGATCCCAATAAAAGCCAAGGACATCTGTGGCCCTCAACCTGTACAGAAATGACTCTGGAATAAACTATACCTGCACACAGGTGGACTCCAATAAAGTTTTAGGACCATCTAAGCACCTAAGCTCAATTCTGAATGTCATGGCAAATGACAATGTGAATACTTATGTACATGTGATTAAAAAAAAAATTTTTTTTAAACAAACTGTCTTCACGTTGTTATTATGGGGCATTGCTTGTAGAATTTTGAGGAAAAGAATGAATTTCATCCATCTTGTAATAAGGCTGATAACATAAAGTGTGAAAAAAGTGAAGCTCTGTGAATGCTTTCTGGACGCACTTATGCTACGCAAAAGTTCATAACCATCAGCAAGTTTTTCACTGTTCACCATTTTCTCAGTCCTCTTACTGTTTCATCTTTTCTTCTGAGTCCTGAAGGCCATCAGAGTCATAGTCAAAGATGGGCCCGACAACCAGGTTAAGGCCGTTCCTCTCACTGGCATACTTCTTTATCAAAGTCTTCTGAAAATATGTCCACACACCTACAGAGACAGATGGATGAACAGAAAAATGGAGGGATATTAAGACATGGAGGCCAATAAGTAAAACCGAAAGTAAAAAAATCATCTTACATTTCACTTTTTTATTCTTGAATTGGCATTTTGCACATTACAATAAAATGTAAATGATTTCACATGTCGAGAGCAAAAGAGCGAGAGAGAGAGAGAGAGAGAGAGAGAGAGAGAGAGAGAGAGCGAGAGAGAGCACTCTGCAGGTGGCAGCTCTTCAAAGAGAACTTCAGTGCTCCCTGTTCCAGTTGAACTAATGGAAAGCAGACACATCTGCATCTGTGAAGCCTTTTATATACGCTTGTCCTTCTCACTACAAATATGGGCTTGAATGTTTGAGTGTATTTATAACTTTTTATTTAGGTTAAATTAAAAGCTTAACTTGATTTGTTTTTTCCATTTTTGTGTAGTTTGTGAGCTCGATCTTAAACATCCCGAGAGTGGCCATTTGTCCAGGGAAGTGTCTTTCTTCATTTTCTCTACAATTATATTTTTGCGCAGGCTTTACTGTTACTGCTTCGTTTCCTCTAGGAGATGTTGTGTGTGTACATCTGAAACAGAGGCACCACTCATACAAAGCACTGTTTCTAACCTGAGCCCATACCCAAGCCCACACACGGTGTTAATGACAAACACACACACACACACACACAGCTTCTGCTGTAAAGACGCCCCCTCCCCCCGGCACCACTCACCACTTAGGAAAGTTGTTTCAGCTCAGAATAAAGACTTGCTATGCAGTAGACACAAAACATCCTGGTCATTCAGCAAAATCAATTCTGTGTGACCCTCTTTCTCCTGTACCACATGTAAATGTAAATGCTCTGAGCAGCCAACATGGCCGACGTCAAGTCACTGTTATGACGTTTTCCTGATGCTAGCTTCCATTTTTGTTCATTGTTAATGCTTAGCAGTGAAAGTATCCTTAGACTCCACTATAGGGCCAAACACAAGTTAACACCGATGTATTGAAGCATGGCTGTGGGAATTTGTCCATTCAGGCATTAGGGAGGTGGGACGAGAACTCCCAGCATGCACTCAGCATTCCAGTTCATCCCACAGGTGTTCAGTGGGGTGGAGGTCAGGGCTCTCAGCAGGCCACACAAGTTCTTACACACCAACCTCGACAAAACATGTCTTCATGGACCTTGATTTGTGCACTCTTTGTCCAGTAAAGACAAATCCTAATGCTACAGCATACACAACTGATCTGAGTATGTTTCGAACACATACGACTGTACATTATTGTGCAAAGGTCTCACGCACATGCAAATAACTGATGTAGAGCAAGAATGTCTTCAGATAAAAGTTTCCACTAAAAAAGAAAAAATACTATAAAAAGCTGAAAACACTAATCTGTGTGACGACCCTGGGTTTAAAATATAGCCTCAGGAACAATTTGTGCAGTTTTATAAGGAAATTAGTTTTACTAGACATCCTGCAGAAAGACACAGTCCTTCTGAGGAGTTTGTCGCACCTGCTTCTTTTTTCATGCAGCAAAGCCCAGCTTTCTCTGTTTCGTTTTTGTTTCTGAAAAGTGGTCTTTTATATACTGTGCTGCTTTCTTTGCATATATATATATATATTTGTATTTTTGTACTGACTTAATAACAAAGACATAAAAAAATGTAAGATGTAGTTTGTACTAAAAAACAGGGTGCCTCAAAGAATTTTGCATTTTTGCATTGGGTAAACTTTTGTGCCAATAGATATACTTCAGAATATCAGAAATCAGACTTTATTTTAATTCTATGTCGAAGGCACTGTTGGCTCAGTGGTAGCCTTATAGAAAGAACAACAGTTTATTTAATTCTAAATTAACTTCTTACTTATGTGTCAAATATGCAGAATGCAAGCGAGTGAATGGGACGGGCAGACAATCAGGAAATGACAAATAAGTCAAGGAGAGAAAACAATCCAGCATTCAAGACAATTCAGAAAGGCATTGTATGGATGCAGTACTATGCTAGTATATGCTAGTGCAATCTGATTCAGCTAACACTATATTACCCATCTTAAACTTTTAACATCCATTACAGACCAAAAGTTTGGACACACCTTCTCATTCAAAGAGTTTGAATTTGTATTATGGCAAGAAAAAGCAGCTAAAGAAGTAGTACAGAAAAACAAGCGGGCGTCATTACTTTAAGAAATGGTGGTCAGTCAGTCCGAAAATTTGGGAAAACTTTGAAAGTGTCCCCAAGTGCAGTCACAAAAACCATCGAGCGCTACAAAGAAACTGGCTGACATGCGGACCGGCCCAGGAAAGGAAGACCAAGAGTCACCTCTGCTGCGGAGGAGAAGTTCATCCGAGTCACCAGCCTCAGAAATCGGCGGTTAACAGCAGCTCAGATCAGAGAGCAGGTCAATGCCACACAGAGTTCTAGCAGCAGACACATCTCTAGAACAACTGTTAAGAGGAGACTGTGTGAATCAGGCCTTCATGTAGAAGATCTGCTAGGAAACCACTGCTAAGGACAGACAACAAGCAGAAGAGACGCGTTTGGACTAAAGAACACAATAAATTAAAAAAACTCTTTGAGTGAGAAGGTGTGTCCAAACTTTTGGTCTGTACTGTAAATCCTTCAGTTTTAGATCTAATGGGGTAAATACTCAATTTAACCAATGGGACATTTTAAATCCCATTGAAATACTAATCACCCCTTTTATATGGAGTCCTCCTAATGTTGCCTTACCTCACCAAAACCTGTGGTCACAAGTTGTTACTGTATAACAAGAGCAGGATTACTAGATGCTCTTGTCTGTACGCCATGAAATTAAAAGAGTAAATCTACCCTTTTTCCCACATATAATATTATATTAATATTTATTATAGGACTGTGGTAGACCTAAAAACCCTTAAAAATAAAAGCATTGTGGTCTGGCCTGCATGACTCATCAGGCTTATTTGTGAACTTCATTATACATGCATTATATACTTATTATGGAAGTATATTATATATAATTATAAGTATATATTATTATATACTTACGTATTAGAGTCTCATGGGGTGGCTTTTTAACAGTTATACATGACGTCAAATTTTAAATACTAAGTAAATGTCCTGCTCAGAAACACAGTGTACAGTGGTTTGCATAAATATTCCATTTTTATCACATCTATCAAGGTCAATTCTCCTGGTGCAAAAGTCACATGATTATTTGAGTCATATCAATCAACCGGTGTGCAATAAAAGTGCCACAAGATTTCAATATAAATACATCTGTTACTGGAAGACCCCAGAGTTTGTTAAAGAACATTCCTAAAAAATAGCATAATGAAGAGCTGGAAACAAACAAGACAACTCTGGAAAAACAGCATGCAAAGTTACACAGGCATCAGGCTGTTACACGTTCAGGTCCTAAGTCAAAAGGCATAAAAATAGATTTCCATCAGGCGTATGATTGTAATACTTACGTTTGAATGCTGGGTACATTGGCACTGTGTTGGTGATCAACAGGGCATCATATCTTGCATCGTTGCTCGAGGCCAACTCTGTCAATAATGACACAAAAAGGCCAAACTGAGATAGGACAAATAATGACCAAACTGTGCAAATAAAAAATAATTGCTCTCACTGACCTCAGTCTTTAGCCTCAGGACCTCAGAGCGTTACATTTATAGCTCAACAGCTAACTATATTTTTAAGTAGCTTGCTCTGGAGGTTTATATTCAAATAAACTTTCTCAGACACAATGAGTGTTACATTTTTAAATAGGACTGCTTGAATTGTTGTTATGAGTTTTATCAAGAATGAATTGTAATACATAATATCTTACCTTTTACCTTATTCTGATTATTATTTACATTTTCTATACATTATAAATATAAGATATGTCGTAGAAATCATGAATGAATATTGAAATTAAGAGCATTTCCACGTGACAAGAATTTACAGGGTTGGGCCTGAACAGCTGTGTGAACATAAGACAACTATTATAAGTGAGACTAATCGGGAAAACAGCTTTCACTTTGCTGTGGTCTTATGCATTCAGCTTGACCATATTTTTCGAGTGATGCGTGAATCAGGGTAAGATGGGAAGTGCATGAAGCGATGCGCCGTCATACATAGTGTCCACTGTACAAGAGTTATGATCTGGGGTTTGGCTTCAGTTGCTCAGGTCATGTAGCAATAACATGGAGTCAGCTGATGACCTGAATGTACTGAATCCCATACTATATACTCGATAACGTAGATTATGCCAAGCATTTTATTTTGCTTCCCTGGTGGCACAGACATATTCCAGGACTCCATATTCCGGTGAAAGAATCATTTTCCCACATAAACAATGCTGTGATTAAAGGTAAATAATAATTAAATATTGCTTATACTATGTATTAAAAATGACTAAGATGTACTAAGTACTATTAAGTTTTTTTTTTTTCCTGGCTAGACAGACTTAAAATATCCTACTTATAATTTACCTTTTATATTGCTGCTATCGTGTTAAAACTATTATTTAACATGCTTGTAACTCCCACTTCAACATCCAAAATATTGTATCATTATATAAATGAAAAGAAACAAAGAGTCATTCATTCCGTTTGTTTAGTCTGGTGTGACTCACGAGGTGGGTAGAGAAATGCGTAGGAGATCTGTTTGTCCGCTCGGTAGCCGGTGCAGGACTGGCTGGAGGCTGGAGGCACTCTGGCATCAGGTCTCACACACGTATTCAGAGCTTCAGGCAGAGCGGTAACGTCAACCTGAAAGTTTGTTAGTTTGACAGTCAAGTTGACGGACACTAAATTGTAAAAAAGGATAAATGTTTATCAAAATCACATGCAGGAGTGTGAAAGTAGTAGAGCTGCTTGTCAAAAAACATGTTTTTCATCCATCTGTTTTAAGCCATATTTAAAATAGCATGTAAAACAAATGCATACAAAAAATGGATGATCACGTAGTCTGAGCTCCCGTTTGAGACTGGCTCCTTTTAAGGTTCTTTCCTTGTGTTATCTCTCACACATTCAATATAGTTATAAATCCTCTGTCTCTGCTCATATATACCTGGAGTTCATACAGAATCTGTTGATCTGCTTCGCTGCTGCTGTTAAAGTGGAATTATTTCCCAAAATTTGCATTATAGCCATTCCTTTACATGAGTCCAGTGTGTGTGTGTGTGTGTGTGTGTGTGTGTGTGTGTGTGTGTGTGTGTTCCTTGCATTGTTTTTCTTTCTTGGATTTTTGAAAAAATAAATTCCTCTGCTTAAACTAGTCATTTAGATTAAAAACAATCTCATCTAGATTGGATATGACTAAATTAAGGGCAAAAAATCAGCGGCTGAGATGAAAAATCCACTTTCAAAAAGGTGGCTTTAGGGCGCAGAATCTCATACGCATTTAAAGCTATCCAATGTGGCTGGAACAGGAGTGAAACAGAAAGAAATCACTGATGTTAGAATGCATGATCTGACAGGTACTTCAGCTGGATACTGAATACAATTATTTTAGAGAATTAAGTTGTTTAAAAAAAATATGTCACTTTTAAAGATTAAAGATAAAAGTAATGAAGTAAATTGAAATTTCAGGGCACTGGTGTCTGAACGTAGTGAATCACAAACGCAGAAGCTCTTAGTAAAAGAACACATACATAGTAAGTGCAGGTTCGGAATATTCACGTTGGAGAAGCGACTGCAGAAACTTTTCTAAGCAGCATCATCATCACCTGAAATCTAAGACCAATTTCAATGTGTAAAGCAACCAATAATAATGACCGTCAACTTTTTATCGATTAATTTATTAATATTTGTTATTATAAACATTATAAAATTATTTAGAATCATTTTTAAAGCTCATGTTTTTGAGATACTCAGTTACATCTAATTTTTTAAGTAATGATGTTTCCAATTTTAAGTAAACAGAACTATCAGTTTTTGAGTTTGTTGTACTTGTACATATTAATCGGTCTTTACTTGCATTATTGGGTAGCCTAACGCATACTATTTAATAGCAATTATCTTTTTTTGTAGTTGTTGCAAATCAAATAAATTGTTGGGTCGCCGCACACGAGCTTGGCACAGGTCTTACGCCAGATGCCCTTCCTGACTCAACCCTCCCATTTTATCTGAGCTTGGGACAGACACTTCATCCAGTTGTTGGGAATTGAACCCGGGCTTTTCGCATGGCAGACAAAACACCAACCACTGAGCCACCAGTGTCCTATTGCCCTGATGACGTCAGACACAAAATCACTGACAGGTGACAGTTACTGTTACACTTAAAGTACTTAAAGTTACTTAAAATATCAAATTTGAAAAGTGTCATTTCTCCAAACTCATAAATGCCAAACAGTTCTAAATACTCATCAAGGTCTATTGATTTGAACTAATTGTAATTATTTAAGTTATCATTACTCAATATGTTTAATTACTTTGAGCATCAGGGTTTACTGTGTATCAAAGCACAGCTAACTAAGTTGCTTGTACCCACGGCTCCAGTCTAAATACGTGTGGCTGTTAAATTTTGATTTCTAAAAATTTCATGTATTCAATAAATATTTTGGGATTAAGAGTTTGCCTGGAACCCTGATTGTGCTACTTGCTCAAACATACAACCTGCATCTTATAAAACATAACTGCCCCTATAAATCAATTTATTTTACTGTCAGCATTAGTAGTGCATCCTGATGCCACATACAGTACAGGTAAAGGTTTTTAAAAATAGGATCTGCTGAATGGAAATGCAGAAGAGTCTGATATCTGTCTCTGGTGCCTGACTAGACCTGGGACGGCCCTGTATTCACTTCATGAGAAACACAGTACTAGACAATTGTACCTGTTTAGAGACGGTGTAGGAAGTCCAGAGAGGCATGGCAAGTGCTTCACTATAGCCACTGATGTAGTCACTGTGGTGCAAAATGCTGTACTTGGTGTGGAACAAGACTGCTGGTCGACCATAAGGAAGATTCTTGCTGTCTGCAAAATGACAGAGACATATCTATATAAGAGCTAGCATTACTAGCTTTAAAAGTGTAGTCCTAATCTGAGTGTAAGAAAAGTTAAGTCTATGTATTTAGTCAAACAGACATGTGTTATTACCATCGATAACTTGTCTCAGTCGCTGATTGAGTTCCTCCACTTTGTTCTGTAAGAGACAGAGCCACAGTGACTCCAGGTTATAGGCTCTTACCAGGGCCACTTTCAAAGCCCTCTGCCCCCTACTTTTTGAACGAAACTGCAAAAGATTAAAGGTAAAATTCTCTTGCAAGAGGGTCTAAACAAAATCACTGTTTGGAGGAAGACAACATTATTCTGCTTGTTGTTTGTTTTTAACCCCTGTGTTCTATTCATGACTTTTCAAACAAATAGAAGATTTGCTCCAGGTCCACTTACATTTTTTTTTTTTTACAATCAACTGAGAAGTTGATTTTAAAAGTAGCAATTTAGCATCTCTCTGACTGCTATAAATAATACTAATGGCAAGAACACCTGAAGAACCTAGAGATTCTTCCGTTCAACCTATCCTGATCATCTCCATGATATACGAGGTGTTCAAATAACACGGTGACTTTTGATTGTGCAGAATAACAGACATGAGAGAACTCCCCTTATTTCTCTATATAATATTCTCAGGACATGATTGATCATACTGGCTGCGTCATGTCTGTTACGCTGTCCACACATGTGGAAATGACTTGGAGTGAGGTCAGGACTATACAGGGATGTGACGATATCTACCAGCCGAGTTCCTAAAACCTGCAAATGATGTTCGTGAATGTTTGTGTGTACAGTCTCCAAAATTGCCGACAGGTTATCTGTCTATTTTCGAGGATCATACGGTCCACTCACTAAATTTTCATGGAAACGAATGCCTTGGGCTCCGCATCTCCTCGGCCAGGAGCATTATTCACAGATATGCAGCCTTTTCTAAAACCATTTAAATGGTTTACTGCAGCTAGGGGTCTCATCAGCGTGCTGCGTTTGAAGTCTTCTGTAAATGTCAATTGGTTATACACCTTAATTCACAATAAATTTAATCACAAGTCCCGGTCTAACTTGAACACCCCACGTAGAGCATGTTTATATTCATTAAAATAAACTTTCACACTTTTCTAAAGCAGTAAATTATAGCACTTCTGCATGTTCTGGACTTTTTTTTTTTCGACTGAAACAGAACACAAGGGTTAATATCATTTACCTTGCAGGTTTGCAGTGCAACATCTTGTAGAAATACAGGAAAAGGCCAAAATAGCAGAATACAGCACAGAAAATATAAATGCTTACAGCTGCCTTCCATGTCACTAAGATACACATTAATCCAAAACAGGACTAATTACCAGTGATGGGAATCAGGTCATGACCAGTTATCACTATAACCAGGTGCCGATTCCATCTGTATTACAAGTCGGTAAAGATTCACGATTTTATAAATATGGTGATACAATTCTTTCCGGTTGTCTTACAATTTTAAGACCTAGAACCTTCAAAGAAATTGATCGTAACTCGTAACCTCAGCCTTTCATTCAGCGGCTTCATAACTGCATCAACATTGCCTGCTGTCCGGGCTTCCCTGTTGAGTCCGGTTCCTCTCAAGGTTTCTTCCTACTGCCATCGGAGGGAGTTTTCCCTCAGCCCCATTGCCCTCGGCTTGCTCCTCAGGTATGATCTGATCATTTTCATACACATTTCCATCATTTTCTTCTGTAAAGCTGCTTTGCGACAATTATCATTTTTAAAAGCGCTATCCAAAAAAAAATATTAAATTGAATTGAACATAAGTCATTAAATATAGTCCTTCTAACATTAGTGGGAATAGTTTAGAGTGCAACACCTGTAGAATTGTAAAGAAACTGTGCATCTAACGTGCATCTCTATTATAAATTTAACAACTTGTTTAAAAACAAGATTTTGGATTCAATGTGGCGATACATAAATTAGCACATAAAAGAATTATGCGATTAGTAACTGAATCGATTTCCTATCGAATCCTATCTCCGCTAATTACATGTAGAAAGATATTTTTTTCATAACTGGCTGTAATTAGATTCAAACAGATTCACATCATCATGGTGAACAGTCTATACTGAGTAAATACTCAGATTCAACCAGTGAAAAATCTATGATGAGGCCATGAACATGCTTTGTTACTGACTTTTTCATCACAGCTGCAGCCCAGGTCATCCGTTATGTCAGTGCCTGGCCCAGATGGGGTTGGTTTGGACACTTCTTCAGGCATGCTAGGTTTGTGGACTGGATTTTTCAGCAGGTGGTTCAGGCTACCGTGGGTTCCATTGTTGGGCACGGGCTTCAAGCCAAGGAGATCTAAAAATGATAGGTGTGAGTGAGTTTTAGGATTGTAATTCACACAACATGTAGCTGCTGTTTCTATATAGCGTTGTGTTCTGCTAGTGTGGCTATGTGATATGAGATATTCGGTCTATACGTAATCATATAACATATAACGTTTCTGTGAAAAAACTGAATTTGCCGAAGTGCATGAAGAGTTGTCGTACCACACATAATGTTGTACAGCTCGATATTTTCGAACGGTGGTATCTTGGTCTTGAATTTAAACATTGGTCCATATCCAAGGAAAATGGTCTAAAAAGAGAGAATCAAGTAGATGAGAAACACTGCACAGCTCTGTTCTAAAGCCAGTGCGAGACCATGTGTGCGTACCTGCATGCTGTTGATCTTGTTATCATATCCGTGGTCACCTGAGAAGCCACACTTGCCAGACGGCTTCTTCACTTCCGGCGGCTTTCTGTGGCAGACAAAGTGAACCGCTCAATTACAGCATTCTACACCTTCCTGAATTTTTCTGACGTTGTTCATGGGTCACACTGCATACTCTACTCAAACACACACGTTTATAGGAAGAGACACATAAGCATCCTGATGAGTCTCATAATAACTTTACTGTTCATGCGCAACAGAAACAGTAAGTCTTTTCATGACTGCTGATAACGACTTCTATTAAATGTTACAGCAAACCTGTGGTCCTCTTGAAGCAGTAAGCACGTCGCGTAAATCAGACCACAGCTAGATGTGTGAACATACACCATCATTCTGCTTTCAGCTTATTTCACTCAAGCAGAGGATTTAAAAGCCTGCTTCATGCTGCTGCCTCCAACAGCGGAGAAACTGTCCTGAGAAAAAAAAAAACATGGCTTCACGGCTCTGGTGCCACCGATTAGACAGGTCTGTATCTCAACTGGTCGGGATGAAAGAACCTTTTCAGTTAGGCACCGATGCCAGCCAAGGCAAACGGCACAGGGAGACCCCACTATAAGTCTTCACCTCCATCTTCTTTATGAAATATTTTCACAGGATGCCACAAGTGGTGGGAATGACCTCATGGGTTTGCTTTAGGAATTGTGGCTTTCCAGTGTGGGCTGGTAATGCATGTCAATGGGTTTTGAATGTTGAGTGCAGGACTAAAAGCTATTGAAAAAAACTTTGAGCACTGGCATGGATAGTTCCTGTTATTTGAGGAACATGTTTTATTAGAGTTCTTAGAATTTTTAAATTTGCTAGCTACTCAAGCAAACTGGAGCTTAGACATGAATGAGACATAAATCAGTAATGCTACACAGCAAACTATGAAAGTTGGGAAACAAAAAGCAAAAAAAACTGAGATGAAAACAAACGCTGGACATTTTTATTATAATATACTTTATAATTTCATGCATTTATATAATTAATACACATGGAGCCTTGGGTTACGAACGTAAAAATCAAATTGAAAATTGAAAAAAAGAAATCTAATTGAATTCCCCCATAAGAAATAAGGGAAACTAAAATTATTCGTTCCACAGCCCAGAAAAATAAATACATAAAAATAATGAATACAAAATATAAAGTAAAAATAAAACAAATCGACCTGCACTTTACCTTTAAAAAAAGTAAAAATAAATCCAGACAGATAAGAGTTTCCGTTTGTGCACGGAGGTGCTGTGTATGTGTGTGAGTGTGTTTTTGTGTGTGTGAAGCTAAAGTAAGGGGAGAGGAGGAATGAGCCCCTTCACTCCCCCTCTTCTTGTCTTATGGTGCGTCAAATTTTGCTCTCGCCGCCCTGCCGTCGACACGAGTCGCCGCTCTGACGTAGATAGAATGCCTTTCTTGTATTTAAAGCAATCAAGCTTCTTGATCTTGTGGAGACCAAAATGTGGAAGAAAACAAGAAATTGATTGATAGAAAGAAACTGTATTGTAGAAATAAACAAATTATAAGCCATTTGTATGGTGTGGCTTCTGTTCATTGTGAATTGCTTGTCTAACTTAATATTTTTTAAATTATTATATTATATTTCATATTATTATAACATTAGAATCACTTACTAGACTTGGTCTAAATAAACACCCGCTACCGTAATAATCAACCTCTCCTCCATTTTGCTTGGGAACTAATGTAGCCGGAACAAAAGTTACAGGACTGCTTTCCCGCGGAATCCTCTCAAGCGGAGGACCTCTACCTTTAATTGGTTGCCGCTCAACCTCGTATTAGCTCATTTGAGCTGATTTCAACTCCCTACGTCGCCTCGCGGAGCCGCTCTTCGCCGCCGGCGCACATTGAAAATGAATGACTTCCAGCCAGTTTGAGACTCTCACCGCGTTCGGTGTGAACGCACCATTACACAGTAACACTTCCACCCCTTTCACACACACGCGCACACTCAACGGAAACACTGTTTTATCGGGAAAATAAACAAGAAATCTCTCTAATGACACTTGAATGGAATCACTGCTGTAAAGTAAAAATAAAACAAATTAACCTGCACTTTACCTTTGAAAAGAATTGTGAACAGAGCAGTGTTTCTGTGTAGAGCAGAGAGTAAGAAGATGAGAGGTGTGTGTGAAGCGGCATGGTGTCCAATGACGTGCGCGTACACACACACAAATGCAGTGCAGTCTGATACACAGAGAGAGAAAATGGATCTTTAACCTCTCTAATGAGACTTTCTTTTACTTTACACACATACACACACGTGTTATAATAAACAGTACACGTTTACAAACACAAAATAAAATATGTTTTATGCACACACACGTGGTCAGAGTCTTATAAAGTAAACAGTACACACATGCATGGATGTTGATTATACCAGGACGAGATGAGCACTAAGACCCAGCAGCGCAAGAGAGAGAAACACCATTGGCTCAGTTGTGATCACGTGATGCTCAGAGACAAAACAAGATGCGCATGCGTGATACATGATACTCTGTAGAATGCATTGCACTGACTCCTCCTCCTTTTTTATCGATCTAGCTTGCATACAGTTGCATTCGACATCAGCTTTTTTTGCATACCTTGTAGAAGTGTGTGTTTTATCTTGGTTGTTTTTGCTCACGGTTACCAGAAATGACCATCTTGTTTGTTTGTTTTTGTAAACCAAGACTTGTTCGTTTTTCAAGTCAAATTTTATTACAAATCTTTCTCGTCTTGCGGAACACTTGCAACCCGCGTTACACGCAAGCCGAGGCTCCACTATTTCCATATGCTAACAACGTCAATAGCTGAGAATAAGTTAAACACTTAACAAAGTCTAAAACTCTTATATATGGTCTTCATGTTATCCAATTTGGCAAGCTTTCAGGTTAAAAAAAAAAGATCAACAGTGCAACAGAAGCACTTTGTGTGATTTTTCTTTTAATTATTATACCTTTTTCTGGCCAAGCTGAAAATGAGTAGTGTATACAAATTATTGACCGGTATTAGGCAAAGAAAATATATAAAATGACTGGAATTGGGTTAAGAACTGTCTAACACCTTATTGAAACCTGGCAGAATGGAGCTGAGCCGTTAACTGCAAAAGAGACATGTGGTCGGAAAAAAATAGAAATAGAAATCACTTAGACACTTAGTGAAGTTGCATTGTAAAAGATCAACAGTAGAAATCACAGCTATGTTTAATAGTGAAAGTAATGCGAAGTGTGATGATACTTTACTGGATTGGGACAGTGTGGTTATAAGAAAAACACTGTGAGGCTAATTAGAAAAGAAAAGTGTTCCGGTTCGAGCAATGGAAAAGGTCATGTGTTCTGATGAGTCCAGACTGACCCTGGAAGAACATGTGCATGTGCAGGCCTCTGGAGGCAGTGTTGTATCTGTGTCTCTCTGTGTTAGATTAAGTCTGAAACAGTATCAAGTTACTGATGTATCTTGATTGACCATTATAGAAGTATTTCTTTTATACAGCAAATATCTCTATTTACCTTGCTACATGCCATTTTCTTTCCACCATCAGATGAATCTCCTCAATGCGGCGGTTGTTGGCATAGTGGAGGCGTTTGGGAAGATGCTGTTTTAGATACGGCTTGAAGTGCTGGTCTGGCTTCTTACACTACAACAGGAGTCAGAGGCAACAGAGTTACAAAGCCCGGTTTGCACTTGAATAAGAAAAGAGTTAAAAAATACACAGTACATGTTTAGTGTTGTTTAGCATGTTTAGTACTCACTGTAAGGTTTGCCACTACTGCTTTTGGATCATCTAGAAATAGAGAAAACAGACTTGATACTGTTTCAGTGTCAGAAAACATAAGTGCGATATATCATCATACCTACTCCACCTAGCTAGACTGACACTGCAACATTTTAGCAATTACTAACGTACGGCCTGTGTGTTTTCAAAACATAAAAAACAAGAAAAAAATGTTTCTCTCTCTCCCAGCTTTCTTACATTTCGAGTTGTTGGGATTTCGAGCTCGGATTCTTCCGAGAGAGCCGGGGATCAGGACTATGTCATCAGTGTTGGACATGTAAGAGCTGAGAAACTCTGTACGGTCACAGTGAGCTTCCTCCATCCCTGAAAAAATGAATACAGTTCAGTTACCTACTTCATACAACATGAACAGGATCACGGTGGCCTGGAGTCTATCCTAAAGCCTATCCCAGGAGAGTTAGGGTACCAATTCATCGCAAGGCACACGTACACACTACAGACAATTTGGGAACGTTGAATAACCTAATCTGCATGTTTTGGACTGAAACCAGAGTATCTGGAGCAAACACACCAGGCATGGGGAGAACATGTGAACTGCACACACACAGACAGACCTGAGGCCGGGATAGAACCATCAACCCTGGAGGTGCGTGGGCACAGTGCTAATGTAATATGGAAATTTTCATAATACTAATAAAAAACATGTACTGTAGGTTAAATATTCAATGAAACCTTGGATTGAGAGTAATGCAGTTTGCGAGTGTTCTGCAAGACGAGCAAAGATTTTTAATAAATTTTGATGTATCATGCATGCGCTTCTTGTTTTCACACTGAGCATCACTCTTGCGCTGCAGAATTGTGGGTAATCATCTCCCATGCTGGGTCTTAGTGCGCATCTCTCACTGGTATAATCAACATCCGTGCATGCGTGTTCTGTTTACTATAAGACTGTAACCACGTGTGTGTGTGTTTGTAAGCGTGTGTCTACAGTGTGCATGTATTGTTTATCATAACACACACAGAAACACTGCTCTGTCTCGATTCTTTTCAAAGGTAAAGTGCAAGTTAATTTGTTTAATTTTTACTTCATTAGAGAGATTTCTTGTTTATTTTTCAGATAAAACAGTGTTTCCGTTGTGTGTGAGCGTGTGTGAAACTCTAATAAGAGAGGAGGAAGTGTTACTGCGTAAGACGAGAAGAGCGAGAGTAGAGGGGTTCATTCCTCCTCTCCCCTTACTTTAGCTTCACACACACACACACACACACACACACAC